>JAODKE010000020.1:12133830-12153387 GCA_026779605.1 Mormyrus hasselquistii | reverse complement strand
GACCTAGATGGTGTCACTACAGAAATGAACACAATTCACATGGCTTTCACCGCTTTATGCATTGCTAAAAAGACTGTCTTCATGAACTGGAAAAATAAAAATAATCTTAATATCAACCAATTTAGAGAGAGTTTGCTGGACCATATTAGTCTTGATACAGCTTCTGCTGCCGCATTAGACCAATCTCTTTGGGCTCCTTTGATCAGCTCCATCACCTAGTGGAGGTGGGGGCTCGCAGGTTTGTCCCGCTTCGGTCTTTGATGTTGGTGGGGGGGGCACATGGGGGTCATCATGTTTAGTACAGATGTTGTATGTTGTCTTTTTCTCTTCAGCAAGCATGGAAGATTATCTTTTTTATTTTTTCTCTTTTTTTTTCTCCTCTCTCTCTCTCTCCCCCCCCCCCCCTTCTTCCCCTTTGTTTTCCCCTCTCTCCCCATCTCCTTACTTGAGGAAGTAAAAAATATTTTATAAATATAAATAAATACAAATAAAGTAGTCCTTCACAGAGGGGGGGGTGGTGAAAAAGAAAAAAAAACACCAACCAAAGACTCTCACTTGCCAATAACATGTCTTAGTCAATAGTATTAAAATACTGCACCCAACAGAACTAGCTAGCAGGGACACGCAGCTGTCATCAGCAGCCACAAGTAAGTTACTATAAGTAACAGAGCCAGTGCAGTAATTTTAAAACTAGTTTTTTTTGTATTTGTTAAAATTCTAGCAGCAGCATTTTTATTACTTACAGCTGCCTAATGTTTTTCAGGACAGTACTGAAATATCTATTACTCATTTTCTGATAGAAATTGAGTATAGATTAATGTGCAATTTTAGGGAATATGCAAATTATTGTAATGATTTATGATTTTATTGTTTCAATGAAAATTTGTATGATATTTTAATAAGGAGAAAAAAAAACAAAAACAACAAAAAATGGTCTGGACTGAACACAATTAACTCAGAAAACACCAACATACTCAAAACCTTTCATAATCTTCTTTTAGCTATGCCAACACATAGAGGACACTGTACAAATCAGCTTAATATTACCAGCAACATAAACATACAGCATCTTTTTATTTTCCTGACCATAAAACCAAATCAAACATTATATAAAAAAGCATTAACAAAGCATCTTAATACAAATAAAACGAGAAGGTAAAAACAGATTGGCCTATCGGTATTGCACAGCTTTAAAGAAAATAAATGTCAGCCTCTTAAAAATCATTTTCCCTACACTGTGAAAGAGTACTTAGCCTGCAACAGGCATCACATTACTCAAACAGCCACTGAATAATCTTGTATATATAATCAATAAATTGTAGAGATTGCAAAAGAAATTCTTGGTGAACAACTAGAGACAAAAAGTACGTTCTAAATTTTAAGAATTGACCCCACAGCATTTTTTTCCGTCTTTCTAATTTGCTCTGACCCAATTCAAAATGACTCTGCCCCTGACGTTCTGGACAATCTGGAGCATGTGAAGAGTGTCATTCTGCCGACAATGTTGATACTTCACCCCCGGAATCTGCATGTTTCAAGGTTTGGGAGATTCTGTTATGCCCCGGGCCACCGCCCTCCTGGCCTGCTATCGGTACCCATGGAGACTGTCTTTGCTGAATTTCAGACTGAAAACATCACCATAGTCGACATACCATAGAAACGATTAGTTATGTGCAGTGAGCTGGGCTAGAGGGGCCAAGTGGGTGGGAAAAGGGGTGAAGGCTTTGTAAATCAGCAGAATTAATCACCACGGCAACATCCTGGCGGCACAAAAGACATTCTGTGCCGAATATTTTAACCTTTGAAAATCACTCCTGTCAGCATTTTCATGCCAGTTATATAAGAATAATCTAGACTGCGTTGGATCCACTACTGTACACTGATTTTAGTATAAGAATTTCAGTGGCAATGCACAGCGCTTTTCATACTCTGGAAAAATATGGAATAAACTGAAGAAAAACATCAAGCGAAGAGTCCACTGGGCAAAGGGAAATGTACACAGGGTCAGTGGTCCCAGGATGTCCATTCTTATAACACAGGAAGAAAGTTTATTAATCAAAAGGCTTACTAATCAATAACAGTGAAGGAAGAGGTTTTCAGGCCCCTTACATCCCCCTTCCCCCCACCACACCCACTCCTGCCCTAGAGAGGTGTCAGATATGGCGTGGGCAGCGTCCACTAGGCGCCGGGATGTTCAGGCCTTGCCCCTCCTCATAGTCATCTGTGTCTGACGAGTTTTCGTCAAAGGGGGGCCCCAAGAGGCTGCCTGTGGAACCCTGCTGGGGAGAGGTGGGAGAAACTGAGCCTTGCTGAAGAAATATCTAAACAGGGCAGAGAGATCAAGTGCTGGAAGGAAGACAAGGGTCTGAGGAGGATGGAGAATTATTTGTGGAAAACCAGCTGACAGCCTATGTTAGGACAGACACAAATACACAGAGACAGACAAAAACACGCGCACACACACACACACACACACACAAACAAAAGAACACCTTCCTGGGACACTTACCGCCCGCACAGCGGACACACGGAATGGGGGACAGACCATGTGGAAGCGAGGGATGGTGACGTTGAACTCCTCCTCCTTGTTCTTCAGGCGGTGAAAGGTGTAGTGGCCCTCCATGTGCTCAGAGGTGGTGGAGAAGGTGGTACAGCTGGCGTACTCGTGCACCTTCCCCGGTGACATCACCGGGAACTCACCTGCATCCAAAGTCACCAAGTGGTTCAGCCTCACATTCTATGGCACACCGTGTCTCACGTATTCGTACCAAGCAGGCACAAAACTCCGTATGCTTTGACAAACATGGCAGATTCCACATTTTTATCTGATTCAAGTCAAATGTATTGTTCAGTAAGGCTTGAATTTGATTTTAACTAAACTACCAGTAAAGATAAAAAAAAACATGCATTATGTCCAGCGTAGAATCTGGGCAGCTCCCTACCCACAACGCCAGGCCCCCGAACTTCCTCCACATTGCCGTTGGCATTAGTGATTTTCCAGTATCGTGTGTCCAGCTGGCAGATGTTTTCTGGGTGGGCATTCTTTGCCATCTCGATTCTGTGGGAACATGGGAACCTGTGTCAGCAGCTGCCCTTCGTCTCCATCTCTAATGAGGAATCTTTGCATTTGCTACCTGGATATCTCCAGGGTCCCATCTCTGCACTGAGACTCACCAAAGCCCCCAAAACACTGAAAAGCCAGATGTTTGCTATGAGAAGCAAAACTACATCCAACTGCAGGCTGGGAAACCCTGTCATTGACCAAACAGCCTCATTTTAAGGGTTTGTGCTGACAGAAAAGAATCTTGCCCTCTTGCCTTTTTTTGCCCTCTCAATCCTTTATTTTCCATTTGCAACTATGAGTACAGATGTCTTGGAATGCCTCTCTTCACTTACTCCTTGCTTTCCATGAGACATACAGACAAGTTAGAACAAGCTTGGGCAGCCACAGAATAAGTGTAAGTCACCACACAGCACCCCTGGAGCCGCGGGTCAAGGGCCTGCAGACATGTGACTGTAGAGGCCAGGGCTTGAACTGGCGATCTTTCAATCAGAGGCTTGAGGTGCGTTGAATTATCTCTTCTAAGTCATAAATTTTGAGGTGTGTCTCCCATTCGAGCTACACATCTCGGGAACAAACATGGCTACCTCCACGAACAGGCTGTTGTGTGTTATTACTTATATTTTAGCATATTTAGAGCGAGATTCTTTTTTCCAAGAGACAAACAAACAAGAAACACGAACTAGTCAAACCACATTAAAAGCTTTATAATATCTTTGTAGCTCCATAGCGATATTCTTTTTTCGAGAGACGAGCAAACCACAAACAAACAACACTAACAAGTCTGGTAAAAATCTGATGTTTTTCATGACATTTTTATCTGATTTCTGTCTCGGAGAAAGATAATCAATCGCAGGATTAACCCACTGAGCCACACACCACCCTCCATCTGCACTTCTTGCTCTCTTCATAGTAACTAATATTCAACATTTTAGAGAAAATTTTGATACAGAAACCACACCAATGTGAATCTCTGACCGCTCAGACACCCCACGAATCACATTAGCACTGGTATTAGGGTTAGTCCTAGGTTTAGGCGTTGGTTTTCAGTCTCGGTTAGGGTTATGGTTAGGATTGCCATTATTGTCCAAACTAGTGTTGGAGTCATTTATGGTTAGTGTTAGGGTTAGGAATCAGCAGGGAACTGAAAGTGGCAGCCCCCATTTTACCTAATCCTGTAGGTGAAGAAGAAGTGTGGGGGGTGTACAGAGCTGAGCTCAGGCAGGAAGGAGGTAGATACAGACACTTTGATGTCCCCTGTGGTGGCCACGCAGTCCTTATCGTGGATGTACCTGAGGACACAGAGGGAGAAATTCCAAGAGGTAGCAGACCAAAATTAATCCAAAAGCCTCAGTTTCATCTGTATGTTAAATGTACCTGTACCAACAAAGAACTATTCTGCTTAGTGAAATGACTGAACACACTTAAAAACACGCAGTGAGCTGTGCAAAACTAATGTTAACGACTTCATGAAAAGTCAGTCTTTAGTGTGCTTGAGACAATTTCATATGGGATATAAGAAGAAACATTTATTCATGCAGAAAGGGTGTGAGGAGAGTCTCCATTTAATGGCATGTGAAGAGCGTACAGGATCATAAGTTGCATGCCCCAGAAAACCAGTCATACCTGAAGATTTGGTCCCGGATGATGGGGTACTCTTCTGTTACCACATTATGAACGTATGAGGTAAACCACTCTGTAAAGCTGGATCCTAAGATGCAGGAACAGAAGCAGCCAATCACCACACAGAAAACAGTACAGTTACCATACACTTGCTAGATCTGCACACAGGGATGGAATCTTTGCGATGAGTGGTCTCGCATTGTTATAAAAACCCATGAAAGAAAAAAAAAAAAAAATCAGTTTTCATTGCTGTTGCCCCCCCCCGACAACAGAAACATCCAACCATCCATTTTACCTACTTGCCCTACTCAGTCTAGCCTGAAATACGGCAGGGAATAACCCAGGATGAGACACCAACCCATCACATGGCAAACACACACACACAGTATGCATGCCTATTGACCTATTGACTCCAGTTCACCTTGGACTGTGCGGGGAAACCCCACAATAATATGGGGAGAACAAGCAAACTCCACACATATGAAGTCAGGGTGGAGACTCAAACCCTGGGCCCAGTGCTGTGAGGCAACAGTGTTAACCACTGTGATACCCCACAACACTAACACCTAAAACATAATAAGGAAGAAAGAACCACACTGAAATTCACAGCCCACCTGTAATGAACATGTCAATTGCAGAAGGATCCTGTGCCATTTGATCCTATGAAACAGTAGAGAAAAGTCAAATTTCAATCCAGTTTCACAATGGGAGATAGAGCTTTATTTATCTGACTCTCCCAAATGGGAATGTAACTGTACTGAAGGTGTCCTAACTCATCCGCCATATTGGTGCATAGTTTCCCACCTGGTGAGGTGTATATGTATATGTGTACAGTGACAATAAAAAGCATTCTATTCTATTCTAAGTCAAGGATTCTTTAGGACTCTTTAGGATTGTGGAGATCACTTAGTCAATGGTAAAAATAACACCAAAATGATTAGTGTTTCAATGTGTTCAGTTCCACAGATACAGGGATAAGAAATAAATAAACAATAAAATTAACCAATCAGCAATTTTCCTTTAAAACACATTCACTTATGCAAGATTAAACCACAATAGTAATAACATAACTGGTCAATGTTACCATTACATGACAAAAAATAATGATAAACAATATATAAGATGCATAAGCATAACATTTATACTTGTACTTACTCATGAACAGACTAAGGCTACGTTCACACGGCCATGCTGAAGTGACTCAAATCACATTTTTTGCCTTAATGTGACAGATCTGATCTTCTCAGGGCTGTGTGGACACGCAAACCTGATCTTTTCAAATCAGATTTGTGTCACTTTCATATGTGGTACTAAATCTCATACGTATTCGGTTCGGGGCCATGCGACCTGAATGTGAATGCTCAGATCGGAATTCATATGGCGTTTTGCTTCTACACATGCGCTGACATCATCAGCCTGCAAACTGCTCATCTGTATATCCATCCACATCACGGTCCCACCATTACCGGCTCCTTTCTCGTACCCACACATCTCTTGGTGCAGCAGTTCCAGCAATAACTACGAAAACAGAAAAAGCTAGCCGCCTGACTTTTTTTCCCCTTTTCGACCTGCTCATGTACAGGTCATTCACTGTCTGTCGTCCTCCAGTGCAAAGTGTGATACATGCGTGAGTCGTCCCACAGATAAGACATTATTTGTTGTTGATGATGCAGTTGACCAGTGTAAAAACGTATCACTGTGCGCATGCGTGGCGTTCCGGAGGACCAATGCATTCACATTACAGTCAGATACAGGTCACTTGTAGTTATGAATGTGAACTGTCAAGATAGACAAAACCGATCTGAGCAAAAAATTGAATGATGTGGCTGGCAGTGTGAACGTAGCCTAAAATATTTCATCCACATTTACCCTTTACAATTCTCATATCCAGCCATAAATAAAGAAATTAAATATCCAAAATTTTAATTAGTTTCATTTGTGTTAGTGTTTTGCATTCAATGTGTTACATCCGGTAATATCCATTTTCTACTTGTATGTTATGTGTTCATGCTATTCATTTCAATGAAAAGGCCCATATTACTGTTCACCTTGTAAACAATACTTTCCAAATTTGCGGTTAGCCATTGACATGAACAGAACTCAATTCGGTGCCATGTCGTAGGTCACACTTATGGATTGACATATCGTTTGTCTTGGTACACCTTACGGATCGCATACAATTCTATTGCAAAGTCGAATTTTTTTTCAATGAAGGCTCATATTACTCTTCACCTACCAAACTACACTTTCCGAATTTCCACTTAGCCCTTGAAAGGGACAGAGCTCACTTTGGGGCCAAGTCGTAGGGCTTACCTAGACGGACAGACTGACATATTGTTTGTCTTGGTACACCTTACGGATCGCGTGCAATTCCTTCACAAATTCAACTTTATTTATTATGGGCCTATTCATTTTAATGAAAAGGCCCATATTACTCTTCACCTAATAAACTATACTTTCCAAATTCGCGCTTAGCCATTGAAATGAACTCATTTTGGGTCCAAGTCGTAGGGCTAGCCTAGACAGACGGATTGACATATCATTTGTCTCCATGCACCTTTTGAATCACGTGCAATTCTCTCTCAAATTCAAAAAGACTTTCTTTATTCATTCATTCCTTATTCTTCCGTAAAATTTCGGCAATTAATGCAGGTCATACCGTAGCATGCACCCATGCAATCTATATATCAAAAGTTAGTCTTTTATGGTGTGAGGTGTGCAATGCCTAGAAACGACATGCTACCGATACCGTAACAATGCCTTCCGACACCCTAGCAACCACCGACCAGCACCCTAGCAATCACCTAGAATTGCATAGCAACACCCTAGCAACCACCAAGCAACCAGCTACCGACACCCTAGCAACTAGGGGAGCAACGGTACAGGTATCCCACGGTACGGTCCGTACCCCAGTTTTTGGGCCACGGTTTCGGTTCAGTTTCGGTATATGTTTTGTGCATAAAGAGAACAATGGTTTTTCTCCCCAAATTATATCTTTATTTTGCTTGTCATCAAAAACTACATTTTACAGTGAACAAATTCCAGTATCACTGCTGTACTGAATAATATAACACCTTTCTTTCAAGTTCAGTTACTAAACACAACACTTTCAAATGGTAAACTGCCTCTTATTCATGTATAAATTTAAAACATACAAAATGTAAAGAAAAAATGATTTCAAAAATGTTAAAGTGCCTCTTAACCTTGACTACTGGTATACATAATACAGTATACAGTATAATACAGTAGTATATAAAGAGAAGTAAACAATTTCAAAAGAAAGTGCTGCCATATGCAATCTGGAGGAAACATAAATTCAGAAATAGCTAGTGCTTTGCCCATTTTAAATAAACAGAAGAATAGTTCTGTAGAGGCTACATTCAGGATGTAAAGTGAGATATCAGTTAGCCAATTTGAGCTATTTATTCCTCTGCTATTGTGAGATTCTTCTGTAAGAAGATAAGCCTATCAACACTGTGAGCTGCAAGGCGAGATCACTGCACGGGTTAACTGGTTCACTCCCTCGTTTTTGTATTCAACAGCAAAACCGAAATGATCCCACACCAGCCGGTGCTTCTTCGAACTTTTGTGTCTCTGCTCTGCAATTGCTTGGACATTGATTGGACATTAATGGGCTTTCGCCCACTGGTGCTTACTTCTTAAAAGTAGCCTGGTAAGCAGAGCAGTAAGCACCAAATTCAAAATGAATCGCAAAACCGGAATCCCTCGGTCCGTAAGGGCGTATTGAACCGTGCAGGGCAGACCAAACGGTTCAAAATTTTACAGAGTACCGTTGCATCCCTGCTAGCAACACCTTCTGACACCCTAGCAACCACCAAGCAACACCCTATCAAACACCAACAATTGCATAGCCACACCCTAGCAACCACCTAGCAACGCCTAGCAACCATTTAGCAACCAAATACTGACAACCTAGCAACACCTTCCAAAAACCTAGCAACCACCTAGCAGCATCATAGCAAGCAGCTACCAAATCCTAGCAATCACCTAGCAGCCCACAGACCAGCCACTTGATTAGGAACACCAGCTCTTCCACTGTCAGCAGAACAGGCCCATCTGAAAATTTCTTCAGGAATTTCTGTTCTATTTCCATTTAATTGTGCTGTTACACAAGACATTTATATGACATTATTTCACATCACCGCATGCAGTGTACAAGATGTGATTGATGTGAGAATACTACTTGAGTTGACTTGCTTCGGTTGCTTCGGATGTGCTAGGAATACTCCATTACCATGTCTGACAATGCACCAAGATGGAAGCACGAGGCAAGTGACCAAAAATTTGCAATCCTCCAAGAGGTTAAGAGCTTTTGAATTAATATCAAGTCCCTCGCCAGCACCACAAGGCATTTTGCCGGCTTTGGGCAGCCAATGGGACGAGTGTGAGGGCTGACTGGTGGGGAGCACTCACAGGGCACTGGTAGAAGATTTCGCCGCGACTGCGCCCCTCCATGCTGTCCAGGGCCATATACTGGCTCAGACCTGTGTGGAAACAAAAAGTGAGAGGCAGACACTGCCGCATCCCTTTGCGCTGCTGGAAGCCACCCGCTGCTGTCTCGATATCCAGCAGATCCTCGGAGCGATAGTGGTTGGACAGGGCCATGCTACCCATCAATCTGTAAACAATAAAAATAAATTAGCAGCATACTAGCAAACACCAAGCAGTACACCTACAGTAAACAGTACACCCTGAATCAACTGTAAGTAGAAGAGAATGATGGAATACGTTAAGGTAAATTGTGCATACTAATTAACTAGAAGTACAATCAACAGTAAGCTAGACCACACACAAAATTTAGCATTGCATCAGTTCTTTCATACCCAGGAACCACCAGCTTTTGTCCATTATGTATTCGGAAGGAACAGCGGTAATCATTGGGCAATTTGCAGCCAATCTGTGCTTCCACAGCATCCAGGTCCTCCTCACTTGCACCCTCTGTTGACAGAGAACCCGAAAACACCAATCAAGAGTCAGTTCACACCATGATGCGGACACGGAAATATTAGGGGGACCACAGCTGCCAAGATGTCCTGTATTTTAGCTGTCAGCAACTGCTTAAATAAAGTATTCAAAATATGCAGCATTAAAAATCTATCTACATCCTGCTGCCAAGTAATCATTTACCAATCATTTAATTATTACAAACCAATATAAACAATGTTAGAGAAAAGTATTACAAACTGTACTGCCAGAATAGCCCTAGAAGGGGTATCGAAAGCCTAGCTGAGGTACCTTTCAGAGAGGTGATCATTCGGGGGCACTTTTGGCTGAGGTATGTCTTCAGCTGATCCCAGGCCTTCTTCAATGTACTGTAATGATCAATGTAACGGCCCATGTTGCCGTAAAACTCCTGGAAGAGATCCTTCCAGCTCTGACCTTTCTGTGTCTTGTTTGACCTTATTAACAAAGGGTATAACGGCGGAATATTAAATATAATACTAACATTTAGGTATTTATCAACATTATAATAATAGTTATAACAGTTTACTTGAAATGACAGACGTGACATTAACGGATTCCCTTGGTGGAGAGAAATCCATTTGGTTTGCTAGCAGAAGGTATACAGATGAAAAGAGGATAAACACAATTACAGTAAGGAAAGAGGCATAAAAAATGTAAGAAATAATATAAATGGGTACTAAAGAAAAGAATATTAATAATTAAGAGCAGATATACAACCAGTTACGAATGAGATCCATTCTCTAAGTCTGTCTTTAAGTCAAATTTGCAGATAATTCGTAACAGGTACATATGGTTCTTATTTAGCATCAGTTAGACAAATGTTTGTCTTAGTGTACAGTGCTCAGCATAAATGAGTATACCCCACCAGACTTGTCAGAAAACCTTTAGTTACCTTTCAGAATCATTTTCTTTGGGATACTATACTACAAAATACTCCCAGAAATCTAGCCCATTGATAGCAAACAAACATTTGTTCATTTGCACACACAAAAAAGTGATTTTCCAAACAAATTCATTCAAGCAAAAATGAGTACACCCCAATTAAAGTCTTAGGAGAAAAGTCAAACTGAAGGCTACAAAATTCTGGTTAACAAGACAGCAGACAGGTGACTATAAAAGGGCATTACTTAACAAAGAAAACCCATTTCATGCTGTCAGCAATGGCACCACACGAAAGAGAAATGTCATAAAACCCGAGAAAGGAAATCATTATTTACACAAAAAAGATGAGGGCTACAAGAAGATCAGCAAAGCTTTACATATCAGTCAGAATACTGCAGCAAAAGTGATCCAAAAATTTAAGAAAGATGGAAGTGTAACCATTTCACAGAGATGTCCAGGCTGTTCACAGAAGTCAGCATCTCGACAGGACAGGTCTTCTGATGAGAAGTGTTGAAGAAAATCGCCATGCAAGTTCACTGCAGTTAGCTAAGGTAGAAGAAAGTCAAACTGGAGTGACTGTTTCCTGTGACACTATATTGCGCACACTGCAGAGGAACGGCATGCATGGGTATCATCCTCAAAGAAAGCCTCTCCTAAAGCCCACACACAAAAAAGCACACCTAGAATTTGCTAGGGCCCATGCTGAAAACGATGAAGACTACTGGGACTCCGGAATGATGAGACAAAGAACTCTTTTTGGAACTGATGGCTTCAAAACTGTATGGCGTCATATAGGTGAGGATTATAAAGAAAAATGCATGGTGCCTACAGTCAAAAATGATGATGGCAGGGTCCTTATGTGGGGTTGCATGAGTGCTGCTGGTGTCGGGAAGCTACATTTCATTGACGGCATCATGAACTCATAGATGTACTGCTCCATACTGAAAGAGAAGATGCTACCATCACTCCGTGCTCTTTGTCGTTGCGTACTTTTCCCAACATGCCAATGATCCAAAACACACATCTAAAACTACTGCTACATTTCTGAAGAAGAACAGGATGAATTTGATTGAATGCCCAAGTATGTCTCCTGATCTGAACCCAATCGAACAGCTATGGGGAATTCTGAAGAGACAAGTTGAGCATTGCTCTCCATCCAGCATCCAGGCTCTTAAAGAGGTTGTTCTTGAAGAATGGAAAAAGATAAATGTTGCAATATGTCGCCAACTTGTTCATTCCATGCCTAGAAGAGTTGGTGTCGTCCTTAAAAATCACAGCGGTCATACAAGATACTATATGTAGTAGTTTGTGTTGTGGGGTGTATTCATTTTTGCTTCAACTAATTTGAGTGAAACTTCAGATTTTGTAATCTAAGATCATAATTAACCTTAATTTCTTGTAATGGAGTTAATCAAGTGTTCTTTAGAACTCATGAAAATTTTGGAAATTGTTATGGTGTTCATTGTGATATTGATTAAAATCTTACTTTTCAAAAAGGGGCTGTACTCATTTATGCTGAGCACTGTATATTATATTTTACCTTTCTACACTTAAACACAATAAAAAAAAATCTTAAAATAACACAGTACATAATCTTATATAAATCTTATTATATTGCTAATTACATACGGTGTTTTACAGCGCTGTATCTCGAGCTGACATGAGCATCACCAAGTAGTGCACACATTTGTTATTACAAAAGATTGTATTTAACACAAATTGTTTATATATTAGGCTTTATAGCAGTCCATTCATAAGTACGCTTTGTCTTTAAGTCGACAATCTTAACCTGGGGACTGCCTGTATACAATTACTTTCAGTACAGTGCAGTGTTATTAGTACTGCAAAAAAGACGGGCAATACTGTATGATGCAGTGTAAATGTTATACTGTACGTCCATTCTCTACATGGGGCATTATGAGTATTATGAAGTGGATCATATTTATATGTACAAATTGCAGGAATGCATCAGAATTCATGGAAAAGGGCATAAAGTTCAGACAGTGTATTGCAGTGTTTACCACCTCAGTTCTCGGGGAATCCCAGACAGTCCACATTTTTTCATCCTCTCAGCTGTCTGTACCAGGTATTCAGTGTTCCTGATTTGCTGAGAGCTGGAAGGGTGATATCCTCCCCATTGTACTTGAGGTGAAGCGTAGCCAAGCTGCTTTAGGGGCATCTGGCTGGCTACTCCATGGACTAGCAGAGCAGGTTCGGCCCATGGCCTTAGAAGCCCAGCATCTCTGCTTGGGGTGGCTGCTCCATCCCTTGCCCTCCAGGGGCCCTAGACCATCTGATGCTGGTCCACTGGCTTTGTTTGCTCCAGCTCCCACTGGTCTCTTTAGCCTTCTTGGCTGTGGCCTTCACCTGCCACTACGTTATGCCAGCTTCTATAATTGCAGCTGTCTCTTTCAGCTCCAGCATTCATATGCCACTGGCTAAATCCTATCTGGTGTTGTTCTTCTATCATCTTCTTAGCGCTGGTCAGATTGTGGCATACCGAAAATTGTTTCCTGGAGCTCAGTAGCCCAACACTTCATATCTTCTAGGGATGGGGACATATTCTTTACCCACTTCATAGAATCCAGTTGTGGGTCTTACATCTGACTTCTGACATTAATGTTGTGTTGCAGACAAGTAGGAGAGGGAGGCAGTGGAACAAATACACACAGAGGTATGGTGTGGAGGTTAATACTGCTTTTTTAATGTGTTTAAAAAGGCAACAGAAAATTCACCTGGCTTTAACCTGCTCACCCACTGACTGAGCCTCTTAGGGCACTTTTTTGCTGCACCAGGTACCAAACCTTTAATCGTTTCCAAACAGTACCCAAATTAATTGTACTTCTTGTTTTCATTTTCCACTGGCCTGAAACACTGGTATTGGTGCAGAATGGCATCATTAAATGGACTGCATTTATATAGCACTTTTCTACTCCTACGAGCCCTCAAAGCATTTTACAATTCATGCCTCACATTCACCCATCCACACTCACATTCATACACCGGTGGCAGAGGCTGCCATGCAAGGCTCCAACCTGCTCACCGGGAGCAATTTGGGGTTTAGTGTCTTGCTCAAGGACACTTCAGTGGGGTCAGGAGGAACCGGGGCTCAAACCTGCAACCCTCCAGTTGCTGCACGATAGCATTACCTCCTGCAACACCACTGCCCCAACATTACAACATAAGGGGGGGTGTTTTGTGCTGAATTCAAATACACTATTATATATTATATTACAGATCTGGGTGCTGTGCTATATTAATATCGACATATATGAATCCTATAACGCACATGAAATTCATACATTGAAAGGATAGTCAGCTGGGTTGAGACCAAACTTTTTCATACCGTACTGTCTGGACATTATGCAGTATATGGCATTTTCAAAACAATGTTATTTGGTTTCCAGTATTTTAATATCTTGGCGATAAAATATGCTGGGTACAGGGAGGATTTAAGTTTTGCTAAAACACTTTTACTGTGTCATAGGAAATGAAATTGGGTCATCATCACACTTTCTGACCTCATCATCGTGGATTTTAACGAAATTTGGCATGCTGATTTGGTCACATGAGTAACTCATGAAACTGATATTGGGTGTGGCTGGGATCAATATTGAGGGTGATTCAAAGTGAACACTTTTTTGGGGGGGGGGCATGACTTTGACTAGCTATATTTACCTTAATGTAAGCTGTACAGAAGTGGTCTTTATGTTGTTTTAAAGCTATTGTCTGCTCTATAGATTGAACAAATAATATGCCATCCCCATATATATATATGGGGCACAGTCGCAGTGAGATCTACCAGTGCCCTGCTCCACATATAATTACTATGTAATAACCAATTAAAATATTAAAAATTCAATAACAAAAAAACCTAGATTCCAAAATTGATAAATTTATTACTTAAGTTATATCATAATGTCATGAACATCTCCAGAAAATGTGGTCTTTGGTTTTTAAAGTGTCGATAGATATCTTGACATAAAGGTAGCGTCACATGGTTTCATATCACTAATGGGCGTTTTTAATGGCAGCCAAACTGACATAAAATAGTATAAAGAAGCACAGGTGTAAGTAATAATATTAATTAAGGTTACAAATATGCTACAAGTAATTACAAGTAATTAATTAATTAAGGTTACAAATATGCTACAATGAAATTTAATGGAAGCTTCATTAATGTCACTGCAGACACCTGTACTTGCCATGCTATTGAAAAGGCCCACATGGCTAGTAAATGCCCTGCATTCATCAAAGGTGAGTGAGGTGTGCAAATTGGTGCCGTGTAAGTGCACATTTAGAAAATCACTTGACTTTACAAGCATCAAAGGTTATGTCGTGACTGCATGTGATAATTGGTGGCTAGGATGTGTTGAAGAAACATCTTGTTGAACCTGTTCTCCCGACCATATTGCAATTAAAGCCCTGGTCTCTTCATTGGTCCACCCATCCATTATGATTACGTTTTTAACTTTATCATTGTTTTCTGAGTAAGTACATACAACCACTACCCTAAAAAAATTGTATTTTGCGTTTCAAAGACAGAACATCAAACAACAAACATATTTGCAAGTCCCGCCTCAAAATACATAAAGGAGTACCACAGTAGGTTTGGCATTTTAGTAGTGATACAGAGCCAGAACCAGAAATCAATGGAAAAAGAAAAGCAGAAAAGGTGCTGATTTTTTAAGGTGCAAAAGTGCCCTTATACTTTTCACACAAAATCAGTCTTAATCATGGTGGTACTCTTTTCACATGGACACAAACGAAAGGGGTAGGTCTGTAGGCTTGCTCAATTTTGTAGTGCTGTGTGTTACAGTATTAACAGCAGTTAGTTTTATTTCTATAGACTAAAATGTGTAACAAACTTAATCAAGTGACAAAGCTTTAACAAATCCAGTGGCCTGTACTACGAAGCGGGGTTACTGGCTTATCGGGGTAACTTGTCGGATTTAAGGTACCACACTTCAAATGGACTTACCTCGTTCACTTACCTTCTGCCCAAACTACCTTAAATCCGACAAGTTACCTCACTAAGCCAGTAACCCCGCTTCGCAGTATAGGCCCCAGGAGAAGTTGGTTTCACTTTGCACTGTGGTGACTGCTGGAAAAACAAGTCAAATTACATGGTAGGGTTCGTAAGGTCATTGTTAGCACAAAACTAGCCCACCTACTGGACTGGTCCGGTATTCCACTCAGAAATAAAAAGATAAACAAATGCAGGTATGATCGGTGGCCTGTACTGCGAAGGGGGGTTACTGGCTTATCGGGGTAACTTGTCGGATTTAAGATATTCTGGGCAAAATGTAGGTGAACGAACATGAAGTCCATTTAAACTGTGGTGCCTTAAATCCGACAAGTTACCCCGATAAACCAGTTACCCCGCTTCGTAGTACAGGCCACAGGAAACAGAAGAGAACCACTGGTTGGCCACTTACTCAGATAACAGCCAGTATTTCTGACAGAGTCCTTTCCACAGCGGGTTGTGTCCGGACAGGCCGTGGAGGCGGCGACTGACATAACTGCAGCTGAGACATAGTAGGGGACCATAGTGTGACCACAGACGTTTTCGTGAAAATGCACGCACTGTAATCACTCACGACAACGAACACGTTATAATACGGCTAGAGAACCAGCTCCGTAGGTGTTTACACCGGCTTTACACAATGTAATACACACCAACCAGAAAAGTGAAGAGGGGAGGAGATCGGCCAAATAAATATACAGAGACAAACTGACACGAGCGGACACGGAATACAATCACATTTAAAAGACGGGGCAGCAGGCACTGAGTATGCAATTAGTTTAGCCGTTAATGGTGGGTGACTGTGTGGTACCCGGCAGCGGACATGAGCTAGTCCGGAGGAAGCTGCTCCCCAGCCAGCAGTATAAACATGGCCTCGATTTATAGCAACTATCTGCACTGACACCGCGCTACACCATTTAAGCAACCCCTTTGCTCCATGCATAATGAATCAAAACGCCCGACATGTTTCAAAACAAGAGGAAAGGAGCTGGGGAGCTAACGCAGCACCTAGCGCCGTGTTAACACCAGTCCCTACGGCCGCGTCCGCTCTGACGAGCAACTAGACGCGCCAGGCAAGCCGAGACAAATGCCTACCTGATCAAGTCCCGGAAATCAAGGAAGGACAAAATTAGCAGCAAAGGATCCGAAGGCAGATCTTCCAAGCTAAACTCCATGGACGCCGCCATCTTGGAAGCAGGATACTCCCGGTCACAACAAACCCCTCCCCCGCTCATCCTCATCATCATCTCCTCCTCTACTGTCCTCTTCCTCCCAGCACCTCCCACTCCAGTCAGGCGGGGCTGCACGCCGCTTTGTTATCAAACAGTCCGCACATGGACAGTGTGTTACTGGATCGCAGCGCAAGCCTTATCAGACCTATTCACGTTCGAGTTGTTCTTACAGTACAGCAACGGCTTAACATTTTTTTCCTTTTAATTTTTTTTTTTAATTAAAACCAGCATTTCTATTCTATGTGAAATATATTTTTAATTATATTTTACTTTTTTGTGAAAAACAAAAAGTGATCATTGACCCTGCCATTTATCATTACTACTTGTTCAGGGCAGGGTTGTGTGAGCCTGGAGCCTACACAGGAAATACCCTGGGTGTGATGTCAGTTCATCACAGACATTTGTCCATGAAAATACATTAAGGAGTAAATTGAGTTTAGTCATATAATAATTGGCTCATTTGGCCATGTGACTAGAAGATCCCAAGGGGGCAGTGCTGTATTCTGCTGTTTTTTTCAGTTGTTTAGCTAAATCCTGCATTGTCCAATGTACCCTAACCCTAAGCACTATGCTGCCTGGGACACCCTCCAGGAACCCCTGTGACTCTGATCAAGAACAGAGGGTAGAAGAATGATGCATGGATAGAATGTAGTTTAAGTGTTCTGCAAATGATATGAGTAGATATTTCCTCATAAATGTACAATGTCAGAGAGCCTTACAGGAGAAACTGGTTGGTATGTTTTATAAGGATCATTTTACCTTAAATGAATACAGGTGTTTAGCTGATGATGCTGGAAACTGCTGTTTCTTTGACAAGTTTAAGGTAATACACAGAGAATATGAAAATGGTCTGAAGGGGCAGTCAGATCCCACTGCCCATATGGCAAGCAGAGTGTAACACATGAGGAGGGTTTTGAAGAACAACCAATCAATGAAGAGACCAGTGGACAGTGGATTTCATTGATCTCTAAATATAATTTAACTGACAAACAACAGGGGTTGGAAAGGGGTGCACTGGAATTATAACAATTCAATTTGTTTTTACATAGCGCCATACATAACAGTCACCTCCAGGCACTTTACATAGGTGTGTTGTGATACATTTCAGCCATGGTAGCATTATAGTTTGTAACATTATAGCAAGACAAAACAGGAGCAACACTGTGAAACATGGTGTGGCACAATATTAATTTTATCTCAATTATTTTCTTTTGATAATCATCTGAAGCCAAAATCATAGTTAAATTTTAAATTGGATGAATTGTCAAGCCTTAATGCATATGAGGTCATTCTGCACATTTTCTATTGCAGCCTCTTTCAGAGAAAATTGTGCTGGAACTTTACCACGAAACCAAAGCCCAGATAATGGCGTCAATGAGCCAAGCTCATTGAGTTGAAATAACATGTGATTCCTGGACTTCGGTCGCGACAGAGTCGTATGTGACAATAACAGCACATTACATTAGTGAGCACTAGTTTGTCACATGTGCTGCAAACAAGAGCCGTTTATGAGTCACACACAGGTGTTCATCTGGCAGAGCTACTGTCTCAGGTTGTCGAGGAATGGCAGGTATCAGATAAAGATGTAGCGCTTGTGACAGATAATGCGTCGAACATGATCGTTGCAGCTCAATTCGGAACATTCCCTCACGTAAAATGCTTCGCGCATACAGTGAATCTGGCATCGCAGCGCGCGCTTAAGGTGGCCACGCTCTCCCGGCTTTTGGCCAAAATCTGCCGAATATCAACATTCTTCCATCGCAGCACCACAGCGAGCCACTGTCTGAAAGTGAAACAGCAATGTCTTGGCCTGAGAAATCACAAGCTGATAACTGATGTTGCAACAAGATGGAACAGTGCATATGACATGGTCGAGAGGTTCTTGGAACAACAACCTGCAATTTGTGCAGCCTTGCTGTCACCAGAAGTCAGAAAAGGAGAGACAGATCTGTGCACTCTCACTGAAACAGATGTGACAAATGCAGAGGATGCTGTGAGGGCATTAATGCCAATGAAGGATGCAACAACACTGATGTCAGAAGAGAGCAATCCGAGTGTCTCTCATTGCTCCTCTAAATGCGCGACTCCTCCAGAATATGTCAGACACCACCGGAGACTCACACATACTGTAATGCATGATATCAAGAATGCAATCAGAACAGATCTCCTGAAAAGGTACAACAGTGAGTCAGAGAAGAGGATCCTTCATGCAGCCTTTGCCCTGGATCTCCGATTTAAGGGAATGCCTTTTCTTACAGAAGAGGAGAGATTGGAAGTATACAGAGCGTTGACAGAGGAGGCTGCATCCTTGGAGGTAATTCTATCATGTTTCTTGTACAATATATAAAATTAAAACACACTTAAACACTTGTATTAATAGTAGCTAAAATGTGTTAAAATGTTATTAAGTAATTTATTAATTATAATATATATATATATATTTAATAATCCTAATATATGAGCTGTTGTAGTGACTGAGTCTGTCACTATCTACTAGTTTAATTGTATTTTCAATTATTTTGTTCACAAACAGAATGAGTGTGCACGTAGAAGTACAGAAGTGGATGAAGCACCTGAGGGAACAGGAACTCTAGGAGAAGAAACATCCATGGAGGACAATCCCTCTGCCGCTCCCAAACGAAAGGCCTCATCGTCATCGCTGTTGGCAGTTTGCTGGGACAGTCTTTCACTGACACTGAAGGTACAGTAAAACCCAAGACCCCTTATGTCATTGCTAAGGAGGAAAT
>JAODKE010000020.1:12122622-12133730 GCA_026779605.1 Mormyrus hasselquistii | reverse complement strand
TTGCTGGGACAGTCTTTCACTGACACTGAAGGTACAGTAAAACCCAAGACCCCTTATGTCATTGCTAAGGAGGAAATAGAAGCATACTGTAAAGCTCCATCTCTGCCTCTCACTCAGGACCCTTTGAACTGGTGGCACGTCCATGAGGTCATGTTTCCTCTCCTCTCTCGGCTGTCAAAGCGATACTTGTGTATCCCAGGCACAAGTGTGTCTGCAGAGCGAGTTTCTCCACAGCAGGAGATGTGGTCACTGCTAAAAGAAGCATTCTTAAACCAGAGCATGTGGACCAGTTAGTGTTCTTAAAGAAAAATCTACAAATTCCCAAATGCTGAGCAGTGACTCATGCTGAGCTGTTTGTGATGTTTCAGGAACTTTCCTGTGCCCAGTTCTGAAATTTTATATTTGTTTTTATTTTGTGTATTAAAACACTGCTGAAGTTCAAATTTAATTTTTGAAGACAAGTGTGTGGCCTGGCCTCTTGTTTATTTTGGTGTATTAATGTTTGTTTACTTAATGTTTATACATTTGTTTACATTTAAATGTTTTACAAGAAAGTACACTGCACTTCTATATATAAGTTCTAAAGTACAAAAGTTTATTTTGGTTTATAATTTATTATTTCATGTTTATACATTTGTTCAAGAAGTGTGTTTTCATTGAGAAGGTAAAATTAAAGTTTCAGTTCATATATCTGACTGTTTGTGTTTATTAACAAAATTATATACATGTGAATTAAAATTGAAAATTGAGTATGCAGTGCATTGTCAATGCATCGTGATGCATCGAAATATTGTACTGAACCGAATCGATGACATGATAATCGTAATCGAACCGAACCGTGAGATCAGTGTAGGTTCACACCCCTAGTGGCTATAATGAAGCTCCTTCAGCAGCAGACTACATCATCCAGCATTCAAAAAGGAGCGCTTCTGCAGGTCCTTCATTCCATCTGCATTCACACTTTCTAACACCTCCGTCACCTAAAGCTCACAAATTATGATTGTTCTGTACACTGTGCATTATTCACTGCATATATATATATATATGTAACTTGTAGTGTTGTGCGGTATACCAGTTCATACCGAAAACTGATTTTTATTATTGTTATGATATGAATTTTTCTTACACTGTTATACCGGTTTAAATAGCCTACACAACATTCGGAAAGTGGCGCAGCTGGAAACTGTTTAAGGGGGGACCTTTTCACTGCAGCATCGCGAAAGATCAGAAACAGAAGATATAGCTCACGCTGGAGCTGAAAATAATGAGAAACTGCCGTTTAGAAGTATTTCGCAGACGAGCGTGGGCAGGCTAAGGATGTCGATAAGCCACTACGCAAACAGTGCTACAAAGTTTTGGCGACAAAGTCAAGTAGCACGTAGAACGTAGCGAAGCATTTTAAAGACCGCCATCCCGGTCTTTATGAAAATTTTGCGAGCTTCAGTAAAACTGGCGTTCCAGCAACATTGAACTATTAAACACAAAAATGTTAACTTCACATTAACTGTTTATCTCTATAAGCCGTTAGCTAACAAACACGTTAGCCGTATGTTATTATTAAGGTAGCGGATAGGCGCAATGGGTAATAAAATAATATAGTTAATGTGGGAACAATTAAACAAAAATGTGTCCTGTAAAATCCTGTAAAATGTGCTGAACGCCCAGTCATACTTAAAAAATACCATAGTATATCGTGAAACCGATATAACTTTGAAAAATACCATAATATACATTTTGGTCATACCGCCCAGCTCTAATAACTTGTATATTTACAGTATATCACTCAGTGCAATATCTGTATGTGTATTCATCCATCTGTGCAATATGTGTAATTGTATGCACTCATTTTTCTTATTCATTTTTATTTGTTATAGTATCTTTTGGTTTGTTTTTCTATTGCTTTTTTGTAGGCTGTTGTAACAAGTAAATTTCCCCGGTGTGGGATCAGTTTTGTCTTATCTCTTGAATATTCTGCTCTTGTTCCTAGTCATGTCCTGCTATCTCAGCCTAGTAACACCTGAACTGTAGTTAGCTGTGCTTGTTTTGTTGTCAGCATCTTCTGTGGTCTGTACTATGAAGCAGGGTTATTGGCTTATCGGGGTACCTTGTCAGATTTAAGGTACCACATTTTAAATGGACTTCATATTCATTCACTTATATTTTGCCCAGACTGCCTTAAATCCGACAAATTATCCCGATAAGACAGTAACCCCACTTAGTAGTACAGGCCCCAGGTTCACCTTAATCTGGGTCCAAGTCAAGACCAAATTGAGTCTTTAACAAATTGAGTCAGGACCAAGTCAAATGGGGGTAGTCTGAGACACAAACAAGTCCATTAATGGGGCTGGGTAGCCGAATCTGGAAAAACGCAAGCTTAGTTCCAGACCATGAATTTTAAATTCAAAAATTATAAATGGAACAATACACAAATACTTAAAATGTTTATATTTATTTAAAATCATTTATTTAAAATGGCCATTACATAATTCCAACTAAGAAATAAATGACTTGACAAATACAAAGGTAACAAACACATTACAAAGAACAAGAGAAAAGGGGAGATCTGTGCCGTTTTCTAAACAGAACTGTCTCACTGTTCCCAACACATCTTCCCAAAGACTCTCATTTTTCAGATTAACATCTTCCCCATCATCTCCGTTACCACTGTGGTTGCTTGACTGTATATACACACTTCACATTAGTTGCATTACCTGTGATAGTGTGCCTGACTTTACTTGCTACAGTATGTTCTTTTCGCATATACATGTCCCCAGCTAGATTCCTTAAAGCCCCTCAATCCATTTAATGATTCATAGAATGGATTCAATGCATTCAAACTTGTTTGCCGGCATCATGTCAATTTATCCAGTCATCTAGTTACATTATTTTAACAACTGTATAGGTGTAGCTGCCAAGCTTAACATCATTAATTTCAAAGTGTGGCCCAGTAACTTCATTTAAGCATGAATAACAATGCGTGGCTATATAATCCTTAATGCGTTTAGTCATAATGAGAAGGTGGTGTTTTTAAATGCGTTAGGACTCCTGTGTCTGAAAAGTGCCGTAAAATCACTACACTAATATAACAGTTGGGGAGGGGATTGGCTGCAATCATATGGTATGAGTTCATTCATATGTATTATTATTATTATTATTATTATTATTATTATAGGATTTAGGGGTTTTATTTGTCATATGTGAGGTATACAGTTAGACTATAATCTGCAGTGCACCTACCATATAAACAGCAGAATGACATTTAAATTAGGGATATGATAACAGACATTAATTAAAGTTTATTAAAGTCATACTGAAATAATAATAATAATTGGGGTGGCGCCCCATCCTGGGTTGTTCCCTGCCTTGAGCTTGTAGTCTTTGGGATAGGTTCTGGACCTCCATGACCCTGAATCGGATAAGCAGTTTCAGAAAATGGATGGAATAATAATAATAATTTAGATTTTTACAGTGCTTTTCAAAACAAATGAATGAAGAACAATATGAGGACTCAGAGCCTAGCCTCAAGCACCCCAACTCTAGTTGTTTGATATTATCCACCTCACTTGTACACCACTTGGGTCAAAGCGTTTGTGAAGTAAATTAAGGCAAATATTGTATGTGTAATTATTTCATACTTTGTGAGAACCTTTAGTTTAATTTTACTGTAATGTACTGTTCATAGCACCGAAAGAGCAGGATTGCTTAAAATGAAATGCTTAGGTAAATCAAGGGCAAATAAGACAGTCAGCTTTAGCTTTGTATGTTAAGTGCCTCTCATTCTGTAGGTGATAAATCAGTGGGTGACTATCATTAGGAGGCTTTTGAAATGTCAGGTTTTACAGTTGCCCTTCCAGAGGAGCTGAACGTGAGAGTAGAGAGCGTCCAGACTGCTGACTGATCTTTGTCAGAATCTACAGATGTCAATTGACACGAGTAGCAGGTAAGCCAGTGCGTCATTGTCTCGGGGGCCTTGAGATAGCAAGGGGGGGTGAGATGGATGGAAGCAGTGGATGTGGTCTCCTTCTGCACGAGCCTCATTAGCGGGACCAGCCAGTGAGCAAGTCCCACCCCCGTTCCCTCCTCTCCTCCTGCCCGAGCTGCTATTCCTCCACACTGCCTTCAAGCACACACAGAGAAGACACTTCACTTGAGACACTCTCAGAGATTGAGAGGCAGAGGAGCCTGAGCATCCTTCCTGCGCACCCCCCACGGCGTTTCCACTGTCCCCAGAGTATTGACGAGAATAGCGTGTTTCCATAGGACCCCAAACGCAGTGACCCTGCCACATCTCTCCCCATCCATCCAACATGATCTTTAGCACCGCTGTAGTGCTGGACGCCACTCTGGGCAGCCTGTCTGATGAGCTTCCTCTCTGCTGGTTCTCGTACCTTTGCAAGGAAAAGCCACCTGCAGCAGGACAGTGAGCCGGAACCAGAGAAGGTGATGCACAGCATCCTGCAGTCTGCTCACCAGGTAAGAACTTAAGGCAGCGGGAATGTGGGCAGCAAGGTAAAGGCTGGGAGTCATGCATTTCTAGTAATTTGATGTTGTGATGGTGATGTTCAATGCCGCCTGAGAAATAGATAAGAGCAGAGCATGTAATATTAATATAGTCAAATCTCCCCTATAAGCACACATAATTTATCAACTATTTCGTAAAGAAAGTTTAATTTATTTACTTTGAAGCCTGCCATTTTGAATGTACAAAAACTTAATTAGCATAGCATGGAGTCCAAGTTATTTTGACTTCATTATACTGGGGGAAGTTCCATCTAAATGTTTTATATTTGGGGTGATTTGGAAATGTCTGGGAATATTCAACAAACACATATCATTTCTGAGTGTAATTGGTAATTTATGGAAACATAATGGGAAAAATATGTGTCAAACATCAGATTTGCAAAAATCTTGGGAATGTTCCACAAAATTGATTATGCTTTGAGATGTTTCGAAGTCTTAGTTGTCTAAGACATGGCATTTAAAGATTTGCACAGGCTGGTACAATGATCCTGGGCACTACTGATGTAGAACAGGCTTTGCATCATTCTTTCAGTTTACCTTGACTTTATTTTGAAGCATAGCTGCCTTAATTGAAAGGATGGATTTAGGACTAGCTAGGCATGAACACAAGGGAGAGATTCATCTGACACCAGCTAGGATCTCAGACACTAATGAAGATGCACTGTAGACATGCTATAAGGATTGCTGCTTATGATCTGTCTAGACAGACCTGTATATTATCTTCAGATGATCTTTAATGAAAGTAGATCATCGGAAAATGTAATCCTATTGTTGTTTCTGTCCTTGGTGCACTGTACACTGAACATTCATTCATTTTCCAACCCGCTTTATCCTATTGGGTCGCGGGGGGTCCAGAGCCTATCCCGGAAGCAATGGGCACGAGGCAGGGAACAACCCTGGACAGGGGGCCAGCCCATCGCAGGGCACACTCACACACTGTCACTATTCACTCACACATGCACATCTACACACAATTTATTAGCTCCAATTAGCCTCAGCATGTCTTTGGACTGTGAGGGGAAACCGGAGTACCAGGAGAACATGCAAACTCCACACACATGTAACCCAGGTGGAGATTCGAACCCGGGTCCCAGTGGTGTGAGGCAACAGTGCTAACTACTCTGAACATGACAAGGCTAATTTGCAGGTTGCAGGTTCAGTTCCCCTGGCTAAAATGAAAATTTCTGAATTGTTTTCTAGATACACTTTCATGCTCTGATAGTGTCTGGGTTTCTTCCATTGCCATGCGCTGAGTCTGAGTGGCTTCCCAATGCCCCTTGATGGGGCCGTGGCTTAGTCTGTTTTGCCTCAAACTAATAACTCTGTTTGGGTGTTTGGAATTGCCATGCAGGATGCTGTTGTCTATCTCCTGTTGCATTATTAGATGTAGCTTAAAAATAGATATGAGGGATTTTTCAGCTTTAGTTGCTTTTTTGGGCAAACCAGCCAGCAGGGTCATCTGTGAGCACTGAAAGCCAGCAATATATGGTGTGCTATTATTTCAAAGTGAAGGAGGCTCCAGCCTGTAACTCGTCCATCAGCTGTGTAGTTCTGTTAAACAATGGGTTTGTTTTGTCTTGAATTTAGTTCCCTGGAAGATGACAGCCCCCTTTTTATGAACCCCCCATCCACCTTTGTCACCTGGTTATCCACTGAGTTTCCACTGAAGTATTGAAATTGACACTTGCACCTTGTCTTTGCTCTGACTGCAGTATTTTTATTCCTGAGCTACGTTCCTATTAAAAAAGCCCTGCATGATTTGTAAAGAGTGCTTGTCATAATATTTAGTCACAGGCATTCAAATACTTTAAAAACTGTCTTAACTCTTGGGCATCATGACTACTTCTGGGGTACTTGCGTGTAATACAGTATGTCAAACCGTGACTATATTTGCCCTTCCCTGAGGTGTTAGGGAAATGGTCTAAACAGGGACACAGTGTAGTTTGAAGTGTAACATTACAATGTAAGATAGGGCACCTGGGGAGCACTGGATTGCTTTGAGATGTTTGCTTAAACTTAAATAATTCACCTTTTTTGGAAGGAAAACAAAACCTCACTTCAGAGAAGGGCCATGAATCACTATTTTTGTGAGAGTAAGGAAATGTATCCCCAAAAAACAACATGTCCAGGCAATCCCTCAAGAGTGGGCATCATCCTAGAGGGCAACTTTGCAATGGAAGCACTCACCAACCTACCTCAAGCAATGTGCCTCTTGTTTGGCTTTACCTACACACTTCACCTGCAGTACCCAAAGTGCTTGAAAAACACTTTTACCTTCATTCAGCAGGAAATGCTATTTTTTCCCCCCAATTTTTTTTATTGGGTTTTTGTTTGCATTACAAAACAATCAAACTATTGAAACACCTCACAAACAGAACCAATTCACGTACATACTGACTCACACACATTTGCACAATCCATTTCAATGTATAATTTTGCAAAACAAAATCAATGCAAAGGTTTGAAATAAAATAAAATAGGCCTACGTAAACTTCAATGTAACAAGGATCACCCTTAAAAACAAACGAACAAATAACTAAATAAATAAATACATGTATAAAATAAATTACATTCCAGATTCTATAATGCTCAAATATGGTTCCCAGAGATGAATTAACTCTTTCTGATTCCCCTTAGCAATGTATGTTAATTTTTCCAGACCAAGGCACTCTGACAGTCCCCTTATCCACTGTTTCATAGAAGGCGCCTCTATACTCTTCCAATTAAGTGCAATCACTCTCCTGGCTTGTAGAAGTCCAAAGTCCAGCAGTCTAGTCAGTTTCTGCATTTGTATAAAGTTCAATGGATAAATTCCAAGTATACATAGCTTAGCAGTTAGTGGTATGTTAATACAAAAGACTTCTGACAGACAATTTATAACATCCTTCCAAAACTTCTGAATCTTTGGAAATGCTAAATTTAGGCCACAGTGAGCTACCTCCAAAGGTTCGGAAGAATGAGCTAGCAGGGCAAGACACAATTATGCTTATGGCACAGCTCTTCTTGTGTGTGTCTGGATTGTTGCACAATTACTTTGCACTGATTAGAGCAAATATAGGCTTGCAATGGTTCATTTTGTATCTGATTCTTATTGTGCTAGATATGTCTAGTATTGTATTTTTTAAATTATTTTACAGAGGGCACATTTTAGAAAAGTTGCAAGTTTATTTTTACTAACTCTGATCCTTACTGCATAGTTGTTCTTAAGGCTGTTGTTGTTAATGCCTGCTTTATTGTGTGGCACACAAAGCATACAGTGTTTTTTTTGCACATGCAGTATATGCTGCTACATGGTCAGTGGGTTTTTTTGTGTTTTTTTTCCAAGCTTAAAAATTGTTCATAGAGCAAACAGTTAAAATTCTATGCTCTGATCGTATTTGGATTGAAATCGTTTAATACTTCAATACACATATTCTATTTGCTGCATTATAAAAAGGTACTGTAGTAAAGTAATATCTGCAGAAAAAAACATTAATCACTGTTATTTTGGATTTTCATCTGGTCTTTTATACAGAGCATCATTGTTAACGCATTTGTTGGTTTGTTGTGTGTTTCAATAAAATAAATTAAAAGTGCCGCATTATGTGGTCATTGACAAAATAATGTGAGTTTAATTGAATTTATATTTTAATAAGACTAGGATTTTAAGTGTATTTGACTTATTAAGTTCTGACTATTGTACTTTTAAGTAGCCTCCAATTTTCTTTTCTATTGCTGATAACTTAAAACATTTAAGTTTATATAACATTTTTTAAAAATTCTGACCATTGTACATTTGAGTTGACTATACTTGAAGAAATTAATTTTTTCTGCTGTCACTTGACGAAAATGGTTTAAGTACAAACAATTTATCCGGGTTTACAGTGTATGAAGGAAGCCACTGCTCAAGCCAATGCACAAAAAGCTGGTTTAGCATTTGCCAGAGCCCATGTTGATGAAGATGAAGACTATTGGGACTCTATACTTTGGAGTGATGAGACAAAGTTGTATTTGGAACAAAAAGCGTCCAAACTGTATGATGTCACAAGGGTGAGGAGTATGATGAAAAATGCATGGTAGCCACAGTAAAGCATGGCGGCAGCAGTGTTCTTCTGTGGGGGTATAGAAGTGCTGCAGGTGTCATAGATTTACACTGCACTGATGGCATCATGAACTAACAGATATGCTGAAAGGGAAGATGGTACCATCTCTCTGTGCCCTGGGTTGCCAGGCACTCCTTCAACATGACAATGACCCAAAACATACATCCAAAGCCACTGCTGCATTTCAGAGGAAGACCAGAGTGAAAGTGATTCTGCGGTCAAGCAAATCAGCTGACCTCAACCCAAAGAGCTCCTGGAAGCTTCTGGAAGGACAGGCTGAGCAACATTCTCCATAGAGCATCCAGGTTCTAGAAGAGCTCAATCGGATATTGCTCACGGATATTTCGGGGCGGTATGAAATAACTAAAAAAATTTTACACGTTGATAAAGATGGCGTGAAAACGCCATACGCCAGCTGCAGGACGTGTAGACAACTGATTAAATACTATTCAGGCACGAGTGACCTTCAGCGTCACATATGCAAAGCAGCCCTCTCGAGGCAACCGACAATTTCTTCTTTCATGAGACGTAAGGTGCCCCAGCCACTGTAAAGTCAAAAATCACAGACGTCATGGCTCGTATGTTCAGCCAGAATCTAAGACCGTTCGCTCTTGTTGAGGAACGAGGGTTCATTGAAGTGGCTAAAGAGCTCATCAATATCGGGGCTAAATATGGAAGCAGCGTTGATGTGCTACCGACGTTTCTCGCCATGTTGAAGACGAATACAAGAAAGTAAAGAAACAAGTTATTCACGAGCAGGTAGGCCTGGGTACACTGCTTCCTATTTATAATGTTTAATGTTAAGTTCCCCCCCCCCCATTGTTTTAATTTTTTACATTTTTAAAAATTTTATATTTAAAGAATATATATTTTTTTATATTTTACTTTTTTACAAAGAAACTTTATATTAAAATGTGGCATGCAATTGCTTAAAACAATGAAAAAAATAATTTTGCTTCAAAGCATCATTCTGTGTAAATTGTGATAATTGTAATTAATAATCATAATTACAATTTCAAGGTAATAATTGACATGATTTTTGTCATAATCGTGCAGCCCTGATGTTAATATTTTTTTTATTATTATTTTAAATTTTTAGCTATTTTAGAGCCTACTTTTATAGGATTGTAAATTAAAAACATATAGTCAAATGGTTATCTGTTAATATAAGATCCTGCAAAGCCTGAAATAACATTTACATGATATTCTACTCCTTTAGTGCCCAGACAGCGCGGTTACAACTGACCTAGGGGCTAGAAGAAGGAACAAACACGGACTCATAACGGTTACAGTTCATTATATTCTTGAATGGAAATTGGTGAACCGGGTCCTGGCTACAAGGGAGATTATGGGTGTCAAAACCCATGAAAATATCACAAGGACTTCATCCTTCAGGTATCTGTCTTTTAACCCCAGTCTCTTCCTGTGTTACATATTTGTGTAGTACATATGCTTAATGGCATTATACTGTATTTATTGGCTTGTCCAAGTAGTATTGTACTATTCTATTCAGTGTCTCATATTTCTTGTTAACTGTTCTGACTAGTTCAAGCTTTAACAATAATTTACTTGCAAAGTAATCATTATGTTCAATTTATTTGTGTTTGGATACATTTTTTTTATATATAAATCTGTCCTGACATATAGGAGTTTGGCATTTTGAGCAAGGATATTGTTGTAGTGACCGACAATGGTTCAAATGTGGTCGCAGCTTTCAAGGATTACACTACACTGTCCTGTGCAGGCCATAACATTAACCTGATTCTTAAATACACATTTGATCATTTGGACGTGGACAACCCAGAGCACCGCCCAGTCATCCACCTGTTTCGGGGTGTGAAGACTCTGGTAACACACTTCAAAAGAGCAGGGTAAGATATTTTATAGTTTTGTCATGCCTGTTTGGTGTAGGTTGCAAGTGTTTATATATGAGTTTCTACAGTTTATTGTAAATTGTAGTAAATAAAATCTGTAACCCTTTACAATAAGGTTCATTAGTTAAGTACTTTAGTTAACATGAACTAAGAATGAACAGTACTTCTACAGCATTTATTAATCCTAATGTTAATTTCAACATTTACTGATGCATTATTAAAACCAAAAGTTGTTTAACATTAATACACTGTGAACTAACATGAACTAATAATGAGCGACTGTATTTTATTAACGTTAACAAAGATGAATAAATAAATACATGTATTGTTCATTGTTTGCTCATGTTAGTTAATATATTACTAATACTAATGTTAACAAATGACACCTAATTCTAAAGTGTTGCCATAAAATCAACATTAAAACAACTGCTGTAATTAATACATTTTCTTGTTCAGCAAGCTATTTTGACTCAACTGTTCTGCTATTAAACTTTTTTAACAAACAATTTTAAACTAACAAATATTTTAATATTTTAACTGACCTGAGATTTTATCATTTACATTTACAGCATTTGGCAGACGCCCTTAGCCAGAGCGACTTACATAAGTGCTTAAGACTCTGCTATAAATT
>JAODKE010000020.1:12083288-12103105 GCA_026779605.1 Mormyrus hasselquistii | reverse complement strand
AATTAAGAGTACTATCATGATATCTATGGCTTATAAAAAAAAAATGTAAAGAAAATTTATATATATGTATATATATATATATATATATATATATATTGTATATATGCTATATATACAATAACAAAAGGCTGCATATGCACCAACTTCAGCACAGATTTAACATTCCAGATGAATTACAGGAATGTGTTATGGCACAACCCCATATGGCTTTTCAACATTGACATAGACAAATGCAGCGTGATTAGGAAACTTAAAAATGACACATTTAACAGTACCACACACCAGATATTACTTTGACAACCACAAGAGACATTCCTTGGTTGATTTATACCTTAACGTGGCACCATATCTTGCTTATTTAGCCACATCTTTTGGTAACAAAAACAATTTAAAAAAGCCATTGTGCCCCGATAAAGTCGGGACTGTAGCATTTTTTTCCAGACTGGACAACAATCACTCCCAGTTTGACCAGCCTTACTCAAAGTGCAATTTTTCAAAATATCTGAGTGTTTCAACATATATAACTCACCGAAAAGTAAATAAGTGTGCAAGTGGTTATGAAGACCATGCTTGACACTGTTGTGGCAAGTTCATTAGTGCCACATGCCACATCTGTTTAATTGTTATAAGCTTAATCAAACACCTGCTCAATAATCTCCAAAAAAGCGTACTGATTGTTTTGGCAGGATGTAAGATCCAACTTTGAAGGGGTCACTACTTAGTCACTGAAGTACATTTTCATTATACTGGTAGATACTTGGCTGGTTGGGAGTTCCAAAACAAGGCTTTGACACCCCCCCCGACCTCAGCTAAGTTTAAATTTACTATCAGCTTTTACTACTGTGATCCATTTTATAAAGGGTACATTTCATAATTGAATATACAATGTTTTTATATAAAAATCTATATCTTTAAAAATCTGCTCTGAAAAAGTTAAAATACCTTCATTCTTCTACAATCCATAGATAAATGAATTTCCTTTGAGCAGGTTTAATATCTGCACTGTAAATACATAAATAAACATTTATATATCCGAATTTTTTGTTTGTAACCTTTGCATAAACTACACACTAACACAGAACTTTACTAACTGGTTTTCACTTGTAAAACAAGACAATCATATCTTAGCAGCAACAAAATAATATTGGGGTCATATGACACCTCTGTGGGATGGCTTTTTGGACTAAGTGGTTCTATATTTCCAGTCACATGTCTGGATAAAACTCTGTGTTTGTATCTATGCCATGCAGAAGTGACTTCTGGTCAGCTGCTGACATCCTGCTCAACATCTCTGTGGACAATGAGTAGCTGTTCCCCGACTTCTCCTCAAACCAGCTATCCAGTGCCCGCTTGCTGTCAAAACTGGCGATAGGTGGCCCATTGACAGCTAGCATCAGCAGGTCATTCACTTGGTCCAGTGTGAGCCGCGAGCGATTGTTCCTCCTCACCTTCTGCAGAGACACCCTCCCCTTGTCACAGCAGGCCGCAGAGGTAGGCAGGACCCGGACAATCTGCACTATCCGGTTCAGAAGAGGAAAGCGCTGCTTGTATCGGCAGATGTGACCAGCAACCTCCTTGAAGCCATTCATGCTGTAGTAATCTGCCTTCAGGTCCCTCCACTCAACCACTAAGCTGCCCCTCTCATCTGCCTTGTCATGGGCAACCTCTCGGTCTGCTAAAGGGACAGTCTCTAGGTGGTCAAAGATGAGCAAGATCTCTTCCTCACCATAAACCCGAAGGTCATCCCTGTTGCGTGGCCATTTGGCTAGGTCCAGGACCTGGCAAGCTTTAACAACTAAGCGGCTCCGTGCATCGAATCGCTGAGCTAAGATACTTTGGCTCTTCTGACAGATCTTTTCTCGGATGGACTGGAACTTGGACTCAGCCACTCGCAGGTTCTTCAGGTCAACACCATTGAAGCTCTCCCTGAAGTTCTCCTCAAACTCCTGCAGATATTCCCCTGGGGAGTCCACGAGCCGCCCAATTTCCTGAATGGCCTCCTCAATCTTTGCATCCACCTGGGAGACTAGAAGATATTCCCCTTGAAAAATAAATGCCAGACGTGAGAGGACAGCTATGATGTCCAGGAGGAAGTAGATGAGTTTGATGGATTGGTAGTCCATAAGGAACTGCAGGAGAGCCAAGGCGATAGCTGCTGCGTCGGCTCTCTGAGTCTGGCTGCTAACCTCCTTAAGGTGTGCCACTACCTCTAGGTAGTCCTTGATAAGGGCATTTAAAACATTAGGCTCTCCAATGATCCAACGGATGGCTCGTATGTCACCAAGAAATTCTGTCTCCTCTGAAAGAGTTGGTGCGGTAGCTCGAAGCTCAGACATCATGCGGGGGGAGTAGCGATAGAAGCTGAGCAGTTGTTTAAGATTGTTCTCTAAATCCTCCAAGCAGGAGAGCTCTTTGCCACTGATGGCATCTAGCACCTCTAGGTGTGGTCGATGGATCATCACTGGCAAACAAAACACCCAGGGGAAGGTCCTTCTCATAGAAATGTAGATGTTTGCTCTCATTCCAGAAGAGATATTGGATCCATCAACACCAAAGCCAATTATCAACATGTCCTGCAGCCTCAGGCCTAACACAGCAAATGCCCGGTCTACAGCCTGGAGATACCCATCTGCTGTAGTACAGCTGAGACCCTGCACAGAGAGGAACTCTGTAGCAGGAGGACCATCACTAGTGATGAACTGTACATAGACAGCCACTGTGTCTGTCAGCAGGTCATTGTTCTGACCATCCATGATGACACTGAGGAAGGGGGACAGGCGGATCTTCTCGGCTAGGTCTTCCTTTAGTGCCCGGGCAATATGGTGGATGAGGATCTGGCAGTCACCCTCATTCATGTACTGATCCACCACCTTGAGCTCACATTTTTTGAGCAGTTCAGCCAAGGGTCGGAGGTCGGAGAAAGGCCGGCCCTCCAGGGCCAGGTGGTAAGCAGCATTGAAGAGCAGCGACATGTTTCTGCACATTTCCTCAGTCTTCTCTGGGTGCATGCGCAGCTTGTACAGCTGCAGACACTTCTTGTGCAGATTGCTCTGGCTATGCAGCTTTATGGTATGAATCTTGAACTGCTTGGAGCCAATAATGAAGGCTGATGTGCGGGAGGACTGGACAGTGTATTGGCGACAAACGTGACACCACATTTCGTTGAGTGTGGGCGAGTAGCGCAGGAACCAGAATTTCTTCAGCCACTCCTGCTTGAAACGGCGTATCCGTCTGCCTGGCCCGGCCATCATCTTGGAGGACTCTTCTGCGGTCGCCATGAGATCGGCAGTGATGGACTCATCAGCAGAATCCATATCTTGGTCATCATCATCTAGTGTTACTGGGATGGGGGTCATGGCTTCTGCCACTAGATAAGAAAAGAACATAAAGACCATTTCAGTGCTAGCATGCCAGTGCTAACAAGAACAAACACTTGCAGAAGGAAAACAATTTGCAGAGGTTCAATTAGCATTCATTTGCATCCGTAAATACTCTTATTTCTGTAATTGTTTAAATTTTTCTTTCTTTTTTGAATGAATGGGAAAACATGGCCTAACATAAGTGAATCTTCTGAGTAAACTGTCCCCAGTTTGCATCTCAGATCTGAGACAAAACATTAATTTACATATTTGACACAAAGACAGTAAGTTTGAGTTTCAAATCCTAAAAGGGTTGTTTTCTGCTAAGGAGAAAGTTTCTGACAATTAAAGTTAATCTTAACAAAAAATTCAGAATAATGGTCTCAGATTATTAGTACTGAGTTTGTGCTAAGTAAAAGCATTAGTAGCACTTTGATATAAATGTTTTTTGAATAAGTGAAATATTTAAAAATGTCAGGGCATGGCAGACTACCTTGAAAGTGGGTGAGAGGCCTCAGACTCCAGAGGGTTAAGAGAATTCTTAAAGTTTACCCCAAAACTGACTGGCATGTACATTATGGTGGACAGAGAGATGGCAAACAACTTTTTATTATTTTAGATTTGAATCAGTCCATGTTGGCCATAACCAAAGCAACAATTTAACACCTCCTAAATGTTGACGAGTGGCTAAATAAATACCAAACACAGTTTTTCAGTGCTTTAATGCATACTGACAGTAGTTAGTAACATTAGCGTGCAGTTCAAATGGAAATACAGAAGATTAAAGACACAAACTCCCAGCAGGCGCAAACCAATCAAAACCTTAAGTAGAGGCACTACGTCTGAAACATGAGGCCAGATAAACAGTGATGATTTAAGGAGCATCATTCCAGGTTGCACCAAGGAGCCCATAAGCCACAACTCTCTTTCATGTCCTGAAGCTAAATCCCAACAATTCTACCATTTCCACATTTATACTTTTCCCACTTGTTCATTAAAATGTTTGAACACAAGCTTTGGTTGAAATCATGCAGTTGGGTACCATTATCATTTTTAGGAATATGTGGGTGAAGACAAAATGAATTAAAAAAAAATTCTAAAATCAGATGAAAGATCCAGAGCAATTTGATTCAGAACAAAGGCTACTTCTTTCATAGATGCACCAGTCCTAGATTTATAAGGGTTGGGGTTCTGGACATCCATCCAGGACCTACCTTGTTGCTCATCGATCAGAGGCGGTTCAGGCTGGGGAGGGACGTGACTCACAGGCTCTGCCTGAGGGCCGGCCCTAAGGCGCTCCAGCTCTGCCTCCAGCTCCTTAATCCTCCTCTTCAGCTTCACACAGTTTGGACAAAATGAGGTTGAGGGCCCCTCGCAGGATAAGCCGGGGCCATCAATCTGGCCCTCCAGCTTGATACAGCTTGGACCCAAATCGCCCTCCACTCCTTCTGGGCTGGCAGCAAGCCCCAGCGGCTTGTACTCCTGGTCTTTCGGGTAGGGTGAGGTTTGGGTCAACAAGCTTTTGGGGTGGAGGCTGGAGGCATGCTGCCCCCTGGTTCGCCTTAAAGGAAAAGTGCTGTTCAGTGGACTGTCTATGTTTTTGGAGTCTTCTAGCGATGCTTCCAAAACGTCTTTAAAAATGAGGTCAATCTTCTTCTTTTTAGTCTGCAGCTGGGAGTCACCCTCCTCATTAGCCTGCCTGCTGAGGGTGCGCCTCCCGTGCAGCGCTGATCTGAGTACTGGCCCCTTTGTCTCTCGCTGGGGAGGCCCCTCACATTTCTTTGCGCCCAGCCCACCTGCAGCACAGCAGCAGAAATTCACGAACATAGCCCACTGATATAAATGCAGGCAGGACATGTACTGTCAGGCTTAACAGAACGACACTGAAGGACTCCTAGCAAATAAGCCCAGACCATTTACTTTCTGTAAACCCAAGTTCCCAAGGAAATGTATGGGAAAATTATTTTTAAAGAATAAAAGAGTGAAAGAATGAAAGTGAAAACCCAGATTACATACCTGAAGGACAAATGTGGAGAAAAAAGATCACATACAATCAGGAGCATTCTCTTCAGCACCAGTAAGAAACATTGGTGCAGTGCAGTCAGCACTGGTGGAAGCCCCCAGGCATGATTATTAAATATTAAGAAATGTAATGGGGATACGTGGAAGAAAAGACTCCTCTTTAAAGGAATAATGTTCATATTCTGCTTGTTGCAAAGATTTGCAACAATTCAAGAATTTTGAATTCAATTACATTATAATAAATATTAGGTGAACTCCAAGAATACATAACTAAATTATAGGGTCTATTTTAAAACTGAAACATAAAAAAATGTTGAGATGCTATTGTGCTGTGTGGTATATAGATTAAAGATGAAAGCCATGGTGTTTGACAGTTATTTCAGGCCAAGAAGCGGTGTAATGACTTGCCTCCATAAGCCATTAAGAATACATTATCATGTATTAGGCGAGTACAAATTCTCCAGAAGGCTTTTTCATGACTGAATAAAGCACCTTTTCATAGTATATATGACACACACAGGCAAAAGTTTAATTCAGAATTAAACAGTGTAGTGCAACCCAAAACACAGTTGTATTTTATAGACACTTAAATCTTTTGGGGCAACAGGACAGTGGTGATCATTAGTTATAACCACAGCCGGTGTAAAAAAAGCACATTTTTTATTTTGGAAAAAAAAATCACTTCAGAGATAACAGCAAAATAAAATCTTTATTGCAATGGGATTTCATGCATCAAATTGCTTTTGACTTATTTCACCACAGTCAATAAAACACACCATTTTCAGAAAGATGATTCTGATTTTATAGCTGATTGTTATTTTATAGTCATCAATATTCATCAACCAAGAAGTAAACTGCTGTTTAATGAAACAAACCAATAGGGAGAGGGTGAGTGATCAGCTCAAACTGATAACAGAACTTTAGGTAGAACATGCGGTCAAAGCTCATCTTCACTGTGAGTTTGCATTTGTCTTCCCCATTTTCCTCCTTCCAGGAGCCCTCCTTGTAGGGCTGGACTGAACAAATCTGTAAGAAAAAAACAACCCACCTTATATAACTGAGAATTGCACTTTAGAAGATTTCATGTGTTTTGGTATCACCATACTGAGGCCTCCAAGGACAATCACTTTGCATATCCTCACTATCCAACCCATATTATACAAACATGCCATGCAAAACATGCAGAATGCCTGTGGGACACACTCATTGTACTACTAATGTAGTAGAATTACAATATTAAACATGGTCAAATTCTTTCGTGAGAGAGATTGGAGTTTCTCAAGATAGCAAACATTAAAAAATGAATATATACTAGAAGGGTAAGAACAATGTTAAACTAGAGAAAGAGGGCTGTCAGTTAGATTTCAGAACCGACCTGAAATTCCTGAAATAAAATGGAGTGAGAGAGCATATTAGTGGCTGCCTATGCAAGAGTCTCACCTGAGATCCCCAGTGCAGTGCAAGTGAAGGTAGCTGCAGACCAGGCTTTCATTCTACTGAAGACACGTGATTGCAGTAGATGCTTTGAACAGGAATGTGGCTCCATCAGTTTTTATTGAGTGTGGGGAAAGTCAAGAGACATGGGCTTACAGAAAACACACAAGGTGAAGGAAACCACACTCAGTGAAAATCACCTCTCTTATATCCCCTCTGAGACCAGGGAATCAAGAACTAACAACCACATAATGATAACAGCTGGATTCCCACATATCAACCTCAACACCCAAATGACTTGACATGGATAAAAATGTCAGTATCGAGATATCAAGTGATTATAAGTAATTTTAAAAGTTTAGAGATTGGCTGTATTCCTTACTTAACTACAGTAATTTCTTCTTTAAATATAATAATTCTCTGTTATGGATGCCTAATGTTCATACAGTATGTATATGAATGCTATTAAGATTTTTTGTGCCTATGTTACACCAGGAATGCTCTATCAAGGCCTGTTTCCTCATTCCATGATGTTACACGACTTCCCACACAGTAAGAAACTCCTGGTTTCTGGGTCTGTCATGACTTTGCACACAAATCAGCTTCACACAATGGAAACCTTAGTGGCTGCAACACAAATCTACAGGTTTATTCATGCCGATATGCTACTTGTACAGAATTGGTGGAATCTAGCTCTCTCCAACAAATACAAGGAGTCTTCTTCACATAACACTAAACTATAAGCATCCTACAAATGTCGCAAAATAAACAACCAGGACATGACACCACAGGCTCTAAGTACACAAGTAAGACACAGTCCTTCCTGAACAACATCATTAAAAACTCCATGACAATGATTCCAAGAACAAATAGCATTCCACTCTAGCTCATGGCAGCTTAGCCTGTGGAGATGCCAATCCCACTCTCTGACTCAGTCCTCAGCACAGACATCTCCCAGGAACAAATTTTGGGTAACGTGCAAATTTGCAATCTGACTGTGCTGGCATGAAGGAATCCTGTAATGTGAACTGCTTTTCACTGGGCTGTGTGGCACCAAGTAGTTTATTTATGAAGAATTAAAAAAAAAAACAATCTGTATAAAATGGGACATTCAGCGTGAACTCATACTGTAAGCATGTGGGATTTATGTCTTATTGACAGCATTAATCAGGTCCCTCATCATGGTCATCCTCTCAGTATGCTGTTGGTGCAAGATGCTGAGCAGCTGTTGAAAGTTCTCCTCTGTCTTCTTTTCTCTCTCGCACTCCCTCCTCCTAGTGTCCTCCCTGTACTCCTGAAGCAGCCTAGCTACATCGCTGAACCTCCTCCGCTTTTGGCCTCTGGTAATACCTTCCCCAGTGTGGGAGGAGGTGGCAGATGGGTTGCTAACCCTGTTTGGGGGGCTGTCTGGGATCTCCACTATGTTGAGCATGGGCTGGCAGGCACCTTCCACCTCTGCATCATCTCCCCCATCAGGGGTGGGGAAGTCATTGGCAGCCGGTAACTGGAGACCCAGCCTGTGGCCTACAAGGCTATGGAGCTGTTCAAAGCAAGGGGGCGGCCTCCTCTTGGCGGTGTCAGGCCTCATGGGATGAGAAACATATTCTTTGTATGCCCGCAGCAGATTTCTCCACTTCTGGAAGCATCTCTCCCCAGCTCTTTTGGGCCCATCACCAATGGTAAAGCCCTGCTCTTCCATGTGACTGGCGATGATCTCAAAAATCTTCTTGGTTCTGGTTTTGTTCTCCTTAATCAAGCCTTGGATCTCCGGAGACCCATAAAGCTGCACCAGAGCTTCAGTGGCCTCCATGTCCTGGTTGCTGACCTTACGGTCTGACCACACGGGTATAACCATGCCATTTTCAACAGCTGGACAAACAGAAAAGTAACAGTTAACCTCTGAAAACCAAGGGTGGTTGTTTTGTATCAAAGCACGAGAGCTTGACGCTATGCTATGCTATGCATTTTTCCATTTGAAATAATAGTTTAACCAATAAAAGTGGCCCCTCCTTAGCAACTAGAAGCCAGAGTGATGGAGGGATGCCATTGATGACCAGAATGTTTTGTAATATTTTTCATTCACAATACAAATATAAATCCACAGAAATTTAACCACAACACAACTATTCATCATCATGCAGCACCTTGTTGTGACTTTAACAAGAATGAGAACACAAATTAGACAATTATGTCAGTCTATATCAGAGGTCCAGCTCCAGTCCTGGAGGGCCCCAGCACTGCACATCTTTGGGTTTCCTCTCATTTAACACACCTGATTCTATTTTTCTACTAATTACCACCCATTTCTCAGTTGATTCAGGTTTGGTGGAACAGGTAGAGCACTAAGCTTTGCAGGGCTGGGGCTTTCCAGGACTGGGGTTGGAGACCCCTGGCCTACATCATCTCAGATGCAGGTCCATGATGAACATACTAACATCTAACGTACAGATAACAACACCTGTAACACAACAGGTTGAGAAATTAACATAGAGAATTTAAAAAATGTTCAGCTGGCATGAAATGTTCCAAGGACTTAACTTTGCATTCAGAGCAAGTGTAGAAAATTACTTAGGGAGAGGAACTTTCATGGCTGAGACCTGAAACCCAGCGGCATAGCCTTAATCAGAAGTTAATGCATTCCAATGGCAGACCTACCTTTGCTTTCACCCAACAAAGACCTCCTCTTTGCCTTTTGGACATGCCGCTCTGCCTCACTGTCCTTCTGCCCATGTGACTGGAGGAGTTTGGTCTGTGGGACCCTGTCCTTTGTCCATTTTCTACCCAAATGAGTCTCTGTTGTACCTGCCTGTACACAGTTCTCTGCTTCGGAGCCTGCGTTGGAAGGGATGCCGACTGTGATGGAGCTACTGGCTGGGACCACTATGGTATACAGGGGGGTGGTGGGGGCGGGAGGTCCATCAGTTATGCTGGATTCGGATGCGGCTCCCTGAGGGAGTGAGCTGGCCGCCACTGTTGCGAGCTTTGAGCTCAGTCGCTGGCCCACGAGGGCATGGAACTGCTCAAAGAACTCGGGCTGCTTCCGTCGGCCAGCGTCAGTTTTGTGCCGGGCCAGGACATAATCCTTGTATGTCCGCTCCATGTTACGCCACTTCTGGAAGCAGCGCTCACCTGCTTTCCAGGCATCCCCGCTGATGAGAAAGCCTTGCACCGCCATCTGGCCTGCTATGATCTCAAACACCTGTTTGGTTTTGGTGCTCCTATCATTTAGCAAACCCTGGATGTCCGCTGACCCATAATGCTCTATAAGTGCCAGCGTGGCCTCTCTGTCCCGTGCGGTCACATTCCAGGGGCTCGACCAAACAGGTAGATCCCCCCCATTTTCAACTGCTAGATAGAGAGAAAGCGAGAGGAGACAGCGACATGCCGTTATTAATTTGAGCTCCGTATGACCGATGGGTAAGGAGGTGAGGGCCACATTTAAATGCAAAGTCCTTTGAAATGTCTCCTACTGGGATGTGTCATGTCTGTCAGATGTATTTGGGCACGCAGACCCTCCTTCGCCTTTGCTTTATTTTGATATTCAGAGAGCAGAATGGAGTGATAACATTCCTTTTCCAGGCTTCATCATAAAAGAGCATCCAATGAGAATAACAACAAAATGAAAAATGCAATTCAAAGATTAGCCAATGAAAATGCACGAAACAAAGGAATCTTTTTAATCCGAAATTAAGGAAGACCCAGGTTCTGTTTCTTTCAGCAATGTTGTACTGCCGTTTTAAGCCATTTCATTTGATAGGGTAAACTCCAAAATCAAGTCTCATAATTTATATAGTGTAATTCAATGTCTGTTGGCTAATGAGCCTTTGGTGTATATTAGTGTCATTCGGTGTCTGTTGGCTAATGGACTTTGAAGGTATATTTGTACCAATCAGTATCCATTGATTAATAAGTCTCAACATATACAAATACTCCCCAGGTTATGATGAGTTATGTTCTGATAAACCTACCATAAGTTGAAAATATCTTATGCTAAATGTTTTTTAATACAATACACCTAACTTAACAAATATCATAACCTACCTTAAGCATGCTTATAACACCTACATAAGCCTACAGTTGGGAAAAATCATTAATACAAAGCCTATTTTATAATAAAACCGTGCTGGGGCACTTATTTGGTACTTTGGGGTGGGACCTGAAACACATTTTTTGTTGATTGGTTAGGCAAATAGCCTAGGAATGGCAAACAACAGCCTGCCTCTGACGCACAATACAACCACAATCTTAAAATTTGACATTTAAAAGTTATAAACTCAGAAAACAACGATAAACAAAGTAAAAAAAATAATAATAATGCAAATCTGGTCAGAAAGACAGATACAAAAAAGATGAATATACTTTAACATGCTGTTTAATGGACTGTGAATATAGTAATGGGATTTAGTTGTAAAAAAATACTGGAGTATTAATAAAGTAAAATATAGTTCAGAAATTTCTCACAAACCCACCTAGTGCCAGGATAAAATTTATGATTGTCTTAGAGAACACATGTAGCGCTCATGCATAAGCAGTGGAGGTAAACTTTAAACTGATTTTCAAGCATACAGCCACTGAAAAAATTAAGAGACCACAGCACAATTTTTTGTTGTACTCATTTCTCAATTGTGAGTGTGTGTCTCTGAGTAATACGTATTCTTTTTTGCAAACTGCAGCCGGGCTCTTCCCTGCTTCACATTAATGAATGGCTTTTGCCTCGCTTTATGGAACTTCAGTAGTCTGATATGACCTGTCCTTGCAGTGCACTTCACACCTGCACTTAATGTTTCCCACTCCATTTAAAGGTCACTTGATGTCATCCTATGATTCAGGAGAAATTGTCGGATAAGTAAACAGTCATCTCTGGCATTAGAAAGTTTCTTCTGCCCTTTACCTGGCTGGTTTTTAGTTGTTCCCTGTGTGTCCTGCTTCACCTTATTCTTGTGTACTGCTGTCTTAGAAATTTTGAACCTGGAAGCAACCTGCTGCTCAGCATAGCCTACTGTCAGCAAAACCACAATTAAACCAGGATTGAGAATGCAGATTTGTTTAAAAATATAGAGTGGTCTCTTAATTTTTTCCGCAGCTGTATATTACATAATCTATAAAAAGAAATGATAATTAAAATTGCAAAGCTAGCTAAATGTTTTTTTCTATGACAGAGTAAAAAAGATTTTGTGAAACTTAAACTCCTTGATCTTAATCTAGCCAACTAGTGATATGAGGATTTCATTTGCATAACTTGAAATGCTAGTATTAATATCACACATCATCCAGCCCTATAATATAATATAAATGACCATTTTTCGAATTCAGTACAAAATACTGCTTCAACGCTTCACGTTATGATGTCATTCAACTGAAAGTATCCAAAGTATAGTACCTAATGTGGTGGAAAAGCACCCCCTGTGATCCCGTACTGGATAAGTGGCTGAAAGATGGATGAAATAAAAATATTATAAACCACTGCACAAAATAAATCTAAAACAACATAATGTGACACTCTCTTTACACAGCTGTCATTCAACGATCCAGTGTTTTAAATAGACTTACATGGATACTTTTTTTTTTTTTGTCAACAAGATCTAAACTGATCTTCCTTTAACAATTTTGGTGCGATTTGTCTCAGGTCTAGATTTTCACCCTTACTATGTGGCTGCAAAGGTTAAAAAGCACTTTTCAGTTATAACACTAATGTAATCAAAATTCCAGTTTCTCGCCCCTATAATATGACTGCAAAGTTTGAAAAAGATCCATAAAATACTTTTACAGTTACTGTGATAACAAGAACAAGTTTCTCCTACATATGCCATTTCCTTCCTTAGCTGCCACAAAGTGCTGCTGCTTCATTTTTGGTGCAATTTGTCTGAAAATAAAACCAGGTGTCAATCATCATCCATACAATATTTTTGGGAAGTAGTAATAAGATCCATTGAACATTTTTGGCTTATCACATTCACAAGTTCAAATGCTATCTGTCGTTAACCTTCCTTTTCCTGCCTGTAATCAGCGTTACTTCAGTTCAGTTCGCTCATACAGTATGTGTCTAACGATCCTTCAGATAATTTTTGAGTTATCACATTAACGAGAAAATGTCTATGGATTGGTCCCAAAACCATTTTTATTCCCGTCCAGTAATACAATGCAGGCATTACTTGTCACATTGCAGGAAACCCAGAAACTTTGTTTTCTATAAAGGCGACAGACTCTTGAACTACACATCATCAACTGGACCACTGCAGTTCAAAGGTAAAAGGACCTCAAATGTCTGAGAGACCCCAATGTCCTGAGCATGTACCTACATGCCGTCAATTTCACAGAAATGTATGACACAGAAACTCTTCTAGTTACAATTTACAGAGGTGAAGATGTCTGGTTCAAATCATGTGGTTCACATTGCACAAAGAGGCCAACATATCTCAGGAGATGAGCTGCAATACACCGCAATTATTGGTTACTTAACATCATGACACCTATACAGAATATAGCTGAGACATAATAGGTATCTTTGTATAGCTCAGCTCAGCTCAGGCTGTGAGGAATACTGCAAGCACAGAGCTGCAGATGTAGTGCTAACTAGCTTACTACACACATCTGAGCCAGTTGTCTTCTACATGATATCTCAAGCGCTTTACTTTCAATTACGGTTACTACCAAGACTGACAACGGTCATAATTATAAACAATCATTTAATAGAGTGACGGAAGCAGTCAGAGTGTGTGTCTGTCAGGAGGCAGTGTGCCCTTGTGTTGTTAAGGGTTTCTCCAACAGTTCAACAAGAGGCTGTCAGCTAATCTGTTAACTTTAGACTGACCAGTGGCAGACAGGGGAGGTGGAGGGTGGAGGGAGGAGGTAGCTCCTGTGTCCAGTTCTGGGAGAACACCTGCCTTTATCCTGCCTGGAACTGCCTGCAACAACAGGAACCTGACTGGACAAGCTGACATGTTCATGGGTGGCTGAATAGATTCTACACACAGCTGTCATAATGACTATTCATACAGAGTGCGTGGCTCAGTGGGCTAAGCCTGTGCGCTTGTAACCACAAGGTTGCTGGTTCAAACCCAGCCTCCTTAAGCAAGGCCCTTAATCCCCAGCTCCCTGGGCACTGCCATGGGTAGCTGCCCTTCGTGGACAGCTTGTGGGAGGTGTAAAAGATAAATTCCCCATGGGGATTAATAAAGTGATGATTATTATTATTAGCTCAATGAACCACACATTTGAATAATAAAACTAGTCAAGGACTGGTACAAAGCCCAGTTCTTTTAACAATTTCAAAATAATGAGCCCAGCAAGTGAATATTCACTGAAATTACCCAACAAAGTTCACCCTTTTGACATTAATTATGATACACACGCTATGTTGTAGGATACACACACTATGTTACTAGCGCCTTTACAGCATGTGCTGGCGGATTCAAAAATAACCCATAACATACACATAGCAACTTGTGGAAATGTATTAAACAGACTGACAAAAAGACGGTTGTCCCCACAAAAAAAACAAAATGTTAATAACTTTAAGTGTTACGTGACATGCATTTTCATTTCTTGTTTTAAAACTACCAATAATCTATTTTACAGATACTGGAATATTAAGTACAGGTCTGTTGAAAACTGCCTTCCATAATAATATGGCTCAGGGTTGTGAGATCTGGCTTTATTCTGGTAGCCTTCTGGGGAAAACTTTGCATCAAGCTAACCATGAACAACAGGCATCAACTGGCACATGCTGGAAAATGCTGGCCAGGTAGTATGTGACATTAAGATCTTATGAATATGAATATGCTTACTTTACCCTAGCTCGCTCTTGGATGGCAAGTTAGCAAGACTGGTCTTGCCAAGTCCACAAATATGGTCTTTGCGGTCTTGGTATTGAGATTCGCCACATCTTGCCACACCACAAAGCATTCTGGGATTCCAGTTACACTATTTTTGCATAATGACTGGCGCCTTCATAAAGTCTGAACTTACTTCACTAAATTGTGCAATCTACGACTGCACAATTAATTAAAATGCATACATAAAGAAAACCAAGGAGTGCTGCTTGGTTTTGTTGAAAGATATTGCAGCCAGAAAACTGAATATAAAACTTTACCACGGCCTCATAGTTAAGGTTTAAACCAGAGTATTCCTCCCAGGTATTCTCACTTGACGATGTATCTGGGGATATGCAGATCTACACTGAAATATATTGAAGGAATCTTGGAAGTTTGCCCAACCAGTCTACATGTGTTTCCTGGACCTGGAAAAGGCATACGACCATGTCCCACGGGGATTCCTTTGGGGGATGCTCCATGAGTATGAGGCACGGGGTCCATTGTTGCTGGCCATCGGATCCCTGTACAAATGGAGCGAGAGTTTGGTTCGCATTGCCAGCAGTAAATCAGACTCATTCCCGGTGAGTATTGGACTCCAGCTGTTTGTTACCAATTCTGTTAAAATTTTTTGTGGACATAATTTCTAGATTGTATTAGCCAAGGGGTGGAGGGGGTCCAGTTCGGGGGCCTCAGGATTATGCCATTGCTTTATGCCAGAGATGCCCAAACTAGGGCCCGCGGGCCAAAGTTGGCCCGTGGTAATGTTTGATTTGGCCCGCCACACCATCCGAGAAGAGAGAGAGGGAGGGGGGTGCCTTCGACACAGATCGTCATTTGTAGTTTGACATAACATTTTTGTTTGTTTTATTGTTGAACTATTGAATTGCATGCACAATTCAAGGTGCAGCACCACCTGCTTTGCGACACTCCGCGTCAATTAACGTCAACAAATTATATGATGCACCTCAGTCAAGTTTGATTTTTGGCCCTTCGTAGGAAAACGTTTGGGCACCCCTGCTTTATGCAAATGATGCGGTCTTGTTAGTGTCATAAGGCTGTGACCTGTTGAGTTTGCAGTTGAGTGTGAGGCGGCAGGGATGAGGATCAGCGCCTCCAAGTCTGAGGCCATGGTTCTCGACCGGAAAAGGGTGGATTATCCTCTCCTGGTGGGGGAAGAGTTGCTGCCTCAAGGGTAGAGTTCAAGTATCTGGGGGTCTAGTTCACAAGTGAACAAAAAGGGAGCAGGTGACCGACAGACAAATTGGTGCAGTGTAGGCAGTAATGCAGACACTATACTGTTTTGTTTTGGTGAAGAGGGAGCTGAGTCAGAAGGCAAAGCTCCCAATTTACTGGTCAATCTACATTCTTAACCTCACCTACGGTCATGAACTCTGGGTAGTGACCAAAAGAATGAGTCTGCAGAAAGAAGTGGCAAAAATGAGCTTCCTCCACAGGCTGGCTGGGCTCAGCCTTAGAGATAGGGTAAAGAGCTTAGACATTTTGGAGGGGTTCAAAGTAAAGCTGCTGCTTCTCTACACCGAAAAGAGCCAGCTGAGGTGGTTTTGAACTTGAATAGAATGATTTGCTTATGGCTTCTGACCATGGCTGTATATCTTTGTTGGTATTACTAAACTTAGCTGTAGTATTTGATACTGTGGATCATAATATCCTCTTGTACCTGCTAGAATCTGTGGTTGGCATTAAGGAAACAGTAGATCCTCTTTTGGTTTCGCTTCTATTTACCTGATTGTTATTGTTATCAGTTCATGCCCGTGAACAATGAATCTTCCAAGATCACTTAAGTCAAATAAGGAGTCCCACAGAGATCAGTGCTGGGCCCGCTACTGTTCACTTTATATTTGCTACCTCTTGGTAACATTATCAGAAATCATGCTGTTGGGATTCATTGTTATGCTGAAGATAGACAGTTTTATATATATATATATATATATATATATATATATATATATATATATTAAGCTGAATGATGCACCACAGTTTTCTCAGTGTTCACTAAATATCTGGTGCTGGATGGCAAATAATTTCCTTATGTTAAAACAGAAAAAACAGAAGTACTGTTAATTGGTCCCAAGGTTGCTGAAAATAAGTTTGACAACCTCAACCTCGATGGTCTTCCCAACTTACCACAGTGGTCAGAGATCTTGTTGTTCTGGTTGATTCAGATTTATGTTTCAATGCTCACAGAAAAAATATGACTAGAACTGTGTTCTATAATCTACGGAATACAGCCAAACTTCAGAAGATGCTCTCCTTTCATGATGTAGCACAACTAATACATGGACCATAATATCCTCATAGTAAACAGACTAAAGCCTCACTTGTTTAATCCATTTTATAGGGATTCTAGCTCTAGCTAACTGCTCACTCCCAGTTATACCTATAGTCTGAGATGTAGGGCTGGGTGGGAATCGGTGCCATTGGCTTTGGATGAACTGAATTATCAGTGTTGTCACTCTAGCTTCCCTTGTGGAATTGGAGTGTTGACATTTCAGGGACTCTGTATTGTTCCCACCTGCTTCTCCTTCCTACTTATGCTGCCATAGCCTTATCAGCTGGAGCTTACATATTGCACTCACCTAACTGTTTGTACTACCTCTAGTCTCCCCTACTTTGGCTAATGGTGCGTTCGTTTTCTCTCTGAACTCAGAAATTGCGATTTGAGTGACATCACCTCCGACAATCTCCCGTTCAAGCTACCACATCTCGGAACAAACATGGCCACCTCCATAAACACGCAGCTGTGTGTTGTTGCTTTATATTTTAGCAGATTTGGAGCGAGCTTATTTTTCCGAGAGACAAACAAGAAACACGAACTAGTCAAACCACATTAAAAGCTTTATATAATATCTTAGTACATTCATAGCTATATTCTTTTTTTGAGAGGCAAACAAACTACAAACAAACCAAAGACACTAACAAGTCTGGTAAAAATCTGATATTACATGCTAGGATACTGTTTACGGTCATGATATGGTGTTGTCTAAATCGAACACGTGCAATTACATTTATAACTAATAATACATTAAACAGAATAAACATTTTTAAAGATTTATAAGACAGAATTACTGTTGAGTGTGTAAGCTGCCATGTTGAAATTACGTCACTGGGGCAACTCGGACAACAAAATCTTGTACGACATCAACGTCATAAAAGAGGCATATTTCTGACAGGAAGTGATGTTTTTTGTGATGTTTTGTGACGTTTTCATCTGAGTTCCTAGTTGGAAGTAAATAATCAAATGCACCATAATTGCACATTTTATTTCCCCTACTCCTCCTGGAGTGTGCTACCTGGAGACCACAAATTTTCTAGATATCCTGCCTGCTCAACTACCTATGATGTCTCCACTACCTGTGACCAATCTTACTAGTGGTAAACAGGAACAAAATCATTTGCTCTTTTGATGCTTGGTGTGAAAATGAGAAATGCGCTGGTTTGAAACAGCAAAAAGCACACTGCATTGGACTTTTCGCTGGTGCAAAACAGGGCCCTTTGTCTTTATAGTTTTATTTATTTATTTATTTATTTATTATTAAAGCCATAATGTCTGCTACCTCAAAATTTCCATTGAATAAGTGTTTGTAAAAATAAACTTTTTGTACACTGATTGACTGCGCCAGTGTGTGTGTTCATGCGTATTGGGCTTGATGGGCCAGTGTTATTATTGTAAGCAAAAACTGAAATGAAAATGGACTGTAAATAAAAAAAATGAATGGTGAACTAAAAAATGAAAACTATATTTAGAAAAAAAAGTGTCGGATTTTAATATGTAAAAAGTACCACCTCCCTTCTAACATCTTTTTGCCTTGTTTAACCACAATATTTCCTCTTTTAACCTTCGTCCTGTGTTAGCTTTCTGTACGCATCTCTTATGTTAGACAGGTTAGTACCGACCCGTGTCTTAAATCAGCCATATATACCCTCAAAACAATTATTTATCATCCAATTTGTTTCTTACCTCTTGGTTACCTTGTCAGGCTTTCTTATCCATGAAAAGATTGCTTTTAATATTTTTGCTGTGGCTTTCTGGACCTTTCTTTTGACAACATACCTCTCGTATTCAATAAAAAATAAGTAAAATAAGCCTCAAGTGAATTAAATAAAAAAAACTGAGTTGGTCTTATCTTGCCTTACATGTCTGGGCATGCCTTTCGTAGTGAATATTTTTTATGTATTAATCTTTTAAAAACAGATTTTCCTGATGCAGTACACAAATCTATGCATTTTAAATTTAAGAAGGGGTCAGTTCAGATAATTTAGTGTTTTTTTTTTAAATTTTGTTTAAATAGAGGTTCAAAGTCAAAAAGCCTTGATGCAGTAAAGAAATTTATGTGATGCTTTTATGCATTTAAAACTTACAAACAGTGCCGACCCTAACACCAGAGGAAGGTTAAATGATGCTGTGGCTGTCCCTTGATACAACCTCAGGTCATTGCTTATTGCTTCGATATCACTACCAAAACATTAGCATGTGTTGTGCTCCGCTAACCGAATTTAACAAACATACCTGTAAGGATTCGCCAAATTTATACAGATTACTAAGTTTTGGGCATTACAATACACCTCTTATAGTGGGGCTGTTTAATAGTTTAATGGATAACCAATAAGAAGAATTTTTTTTGATTAATACTAAGTTAAATGGTTAATTTAAAAAAAGATTATTAAAATTTAGCAGTGTGCTAAATGCATAGAATGTAGAGGGTAAAAGAAATATAATTTTTTATACATAGCCAATCAAATCAGGAGGACATGTTGACATGCAACCAAATGCAGGTACCTACAGGCTGTAATCATATTTGCAGTCTGAGAAAAAATTAAATGACCCAAAAGAAGTAGTGTTTGGAAGTATTTCAAATGGAGGGATGACAAGGTTATATGTAAGCTATGTTGTGCAGTATTGAAATATAGCAGTAGTACAACTAGAACTGTGCGATATGGCATAAAATTCATATTGCGGTATAATGTGAACCATAAACGGTAGATGGTATATATTGCAGTAGGCCTATATAATTTGATATGTAAATTTCAATATAACTGGTTTTGAAAGGGTAACATACCGTGTTTCCCCAATTATAGAACATCCCCAACAATTAGGGCACCCCCCATTTTTTAAAAATTGGTCAGAGTAAGGCACCCCCCGCAAATAAGCCCCCCCACGTGTGATGCC
>JAODKE010000020.1:12055573-12068326 GCA_026779605.1 Mormyrus hasselquistii | reverse complement strand
TATACATACACATACAGCTAGGAAGGGGAAAACCGGAGTACCCAGAGGAAACCCCATGACGACACGGGGAGAACATGCAAACTCCACACACATGTAACCCAGGTGGAGACTCGAACCTGAATCCCAGAGGTGCGAGGCAACAGTGCTAACCACTGCACCACCATGTCGCCCCCCACAGCACCATATTGATGTCCTTCATTCTGTCAGTAAAGCACTTGGGCCTCTCCTTGATTTCTCTGAGAATTATGTCACAGTGTCATGCTAGAGACCTATTCTTCACCTATTCAACGGTGAGTTACTGCAGGGGAATTATGACACAGATCTCACCATTAAAAGTTCAATACTGGACTACATGAACACCAAATACAACAACCCAGAAGATGAGGAATTGATCAACATGGCAACATTACTTGATCGACCCTTCCACATTCAGCACTTGAGTCAGGAAGAGATCCTGGTCATCAAAGCCAGAGCAATCAGAGAAGTTGAATCCCTTTCTGCCATGCCAGGTGGTTCTGCTACATCTGAAACATCACCTCAATCTATAGAAAAAGCTCAAGGTGCATGTAAGAAGCAGAGGAAGAGTCCTGGAAGCTTTTTTAAAAAACCAGCTGCTGTGCTTACCAGCGTTTCTGACACAAAGAAAACTGAACAGCTACTAGCATGGTAAACCACCAGATAGCGAGAGCAATCCCCCTACATGGTGGAAGTTACACAAGGTGAATTTCCCTCTGATCAACCAAAAAGTACTTGTGCATCCCTGCCACAAGTACAGCTTCAGAGAGGGTATTTAGTGCTGGAGGAAATATAGTAATGAGCCAAAGGTCTCTTCTGAAACTTCATGATGGAAATTGTATTTTTTAATTTATTAACCACTTTGTCTTATGCACTATTTTGTGGTGAAGAGATTGGTGGGGTTGCCATATATTGATACTATGCTTATTCTATTATTGATAAAATGTTTGTACTATTTTTACCACTATTTGTTCCATGAGATGAGTACATACGTGAAAACGTACGTAATTTGTGGCATGTTCCAGCCACACAAGTATTATTATTTGAACTGCAAGAGTCTGTGCATCAATGACATGTTCAGTGAACTTGTGTTTCAGTTTAATGTTTCTTACTTGATCAGATTATATTTAAACTCCTTTGCAATTTTATACCCCCAAAAACCGGATAGACATGGTTGGGATTGTTATTTTTGCTGTTTGCACTATTTTGCCACCAGTGTGTGAATGTGAGGCATGTCTTGTAAAGCGATTTGAGTACTCATAGGAGTAGAAAAGCGCTATGCAAATGCAGTCCATTTACAATATTTGTGTTTGTGAGGCTCTCCAAACTGTATGCAGTGATAGATTTATAGCCAAAAAGACAGTGTTCAATTATAATATTTTTATTGTCATTTATATTATCATAATAAATACCAGAAAATATTGAGATAAAAAATTATGTCCATATCGCTCATACTGTCAGTTATTGGCTTCAGCAATATTAGACAAAATTCATCAGTCAAATTTCAACATCGTTCCACCACTAATGACTCTCTCCACATCTGTCACAGCTAAATCAGTTTTGGCAGAGGTGGGGACTCAAATCACACTTATGAATTTGATGACTTGTGACTATGCAAAAATTATGTAAAGACTTGGACATGTCGGCAAATAACTTGACTTGGACTTGCACAATACTGACTTGAGACTTGACTCAAACTCGCCAAACAAGGACTTGTTTTCATCTCTGGTTACGGGTCTCTCTCCATTTGCATGTTACAGAATTTGCAGGGCTTAAAAACATACTTAAGTATTTATCCACCTCAATTCCCTCTCCAAATGGAGAATGACCATTGTACTTTCATTTCAATCTACAGAGATGTGTGATAAGTGCTACCGGTGGTGAGAATAAATGAACTTACACCAGAAGTCTACTTTCGGGTGGTTTACAGCCACACAGGCTGGATGCTCGACCTTTAGCTTTTTGCTGGACTCTTCATGATCATATGTCTCCTTGTCCTTTATTTGGCTGCAAGAAAACCAGCCCGCTGTTAAACAATCGGACTATGATAAAAGTTGAATCCATCTATCCATCTATACATGAATGATGTATTAGTTTATAAAAATTATACTATATTAAGTTTTATATGCTCTCAATTACTATGTTTACATAAAATTTAACAACCATCATGTCTTCCATATGGTCTTTCATAATTTACAGTGTGTGATAGTGCTCTACTAAATACAACATTTAAACATAATAAAATGTAAAATAGCCTTTTCAATAATGCTGATCTGATGGTGCCACGGTTGAAGGAATACCTCCTACTGCAGTTGGGTTCATTTTCTGATGTCAGATCTTTCTGGGTGGTAGTGGACTCTGCCATAACGCAGGGGACAAGCCTGGGGAGGGGAGGGGGGTCCTGAGGCAGCTCAGGCAGACATGCTGGCTCTGTGGACAGGCAGTATGACAAACATGATTTGTCAGCAATGAAGGAGGAGCACGGCAGTTGCATGGTGTGAAGATCCACAGTCATGCAATGGCGATATGAAACAAGCCTCACCAGATCAGATAAGTATTATAAATTAGCCAAAAAGGCAGTGAGAGAAAAGGTGAGAATCAGTTTTTAAACCAGAAAATGAAGATGAACATCCCAAAACTGGAGGTGCCAAAATGAAAACAGGATTCTTCACAGCAGAAACCACTCTGAGGGTCGCAATAATCATCAACTAATTAAAGAATATTACTGCAATCAAAAGGGCTTTCTCAGTCACCATATTGTGAAATTGCTCATTTCATTTAACCAGAACATTGATCTGAAGCTGATAAAATAATTAAATATTAATGATTATCATATATAAAATAATTATAATGGAGTTGTGTGTAGCTCATAGGGCTAAGTTTCTGTGTCAGTTAATGGAAGGCTGCTGGTTTGAGTCCTGGTAGCCTAGAAATGCTCTAGAGACACCAGATAAATAGCCTGACCTTGCTCCTGAACTCCAAACTTTGCTCTCAACAGTAATACACAACTCAGGAAAAAAATTAAAACATCACTCTATATTCTCAAAAAAATCTGCTTTTTAAAATCCTGGGTTAATCTTGGTTCTGCTGGTAGAAAAGGTTGCTTCCAGGTTGAAAATCTCCAAGAATAAAGTGAAGCAGGAGCCACTGGGAATAACCAGAATCCAGTCTGGTAAAGGGCAAAAGCAAGTTTCAGATGCCAGATATGACCATCAACTTATCTAACAGTTTCTCATGAATCAGAGAATGACATTAAGTGACCTTCAAAAGGAATGAGAAACATTAAGCGCAGGTGTGAAATGCACTGCGATGCTAAGACAAGTTCATAACAGACTCATAGAAGCAGGACTGAAGTCCCATGAAACGAGGAAGAAGCCCTTCATTAATGAGAAACAAAGAAGAACCAGGCTGCAGTTTGCAATGTATGTGTGTGTTTGTGTGTGAGCATGTTTATTATTCACAGAAGCACACCCAAAAAATGAGATGTGAGTGAAACAAAAAACTTTGTTGCGATCTCTTGTTTTTTTTCCAGAGCTGTATGTTTGCATGTCTCAAAGATAAATAAGATGGTCTATGTGACAAGTAGCATTCCAATGTACCAGTACTTATGAAAATGACAATTATTATTTTCAATGAACTTAAACTTTATTTCCCTCCTTTTTGCAACAATACTATCAATTACATGTTCTATGTCATACACTAAACCTGAAAAGTATACACGAATTGTAAATTTCAAAATTAAGATAACCTACACGGAGTATTATAGTTACATGATACTTGGCTTATACAGTCTTAAGTCATTAAGACACCACATGGTATTGTTCAGCTTGTTAATGTGGGGTTTTAATTAAAACTGTAACGTGTGCAGGACTTTGAACGAGTTTATGAAGCTCATTTTTAAATGCTGACTGAGGACATTTAAAAAAACATGATTTCAGTTCTAATTCTCATGTTATGTAATCGTAGCCGAATGCCAACACTGCCAAAAGGTATTGGACATGACTGTCTGGCAAGCCCATGGCTGCCTATTAAAATTTCTTACGGACAGAATGTGGTTCAATTGGACTCAAGCAAGTCTAATCTTCCGACTCAAAGTCCCCAGGTGGAACTGCTGAGGAATTGAAACTGGGCGTTTAAAAGGTAGATGATCAGCAGACCATTCGGTTTGGGGCAGGATGCAAGCTTTTTGACTGGGTACAGTAGTTCACTAACCCACTGAGATTCAGGCTAATACATCATATTATTTGGAGACACGTTTTTCATAACCAAGTTGAAAGCTTCAACATAAATCCGGAACGATTCCTACATTAGTACGTTCAAGGTCGACCATAAAGGAAAAGCAGGATTAGTACCTCTATGTGGATTCAGTGTAGTTGGGCACACACACGCGCACAATATTCATACGTTAAGATAGCTGATTCATTTGAACTTACACCTTTAAAAAGCACAACGTACTAGTGAATATAGAAGCGTCTCACATAAGACATCTGAAGCAGGATTTTATTCCTGGCATAACAAAAAAGGCTAAACGTAGGCGCCTTTGGATAAGCGAGACATCTCGCTAAGAGCAGAATTTCGATGCGGGTTCCCTTAAACAAAAATTAGATGAATGTAACAAAAAAACGAAGAACTCCAAGTGCTTAATAACAACCATGATTACCCATAACTGCACAGGCATCATTTTGAAGTAGACGTTCACCTTTAAAAACAAACCCTTTAGACCCAGGTCCAAACTCCTCCCTCTAACCCTAACGCTCCACCTATTACACGCGTCTGAGCCAAGATTGCTCGGAGCTGATTGGGTGTCAAAGGTGTCAGTCAAGAAAAATAATTATTTAAAAACTATGCAAAAAAAAAAAAAAAAAGATGCAATTGGGGTTACAGTGCTGCTTTAACCGAAGTCAAATTACTGGAAAACTTATTTTTCATTTCTTATCGCAATAACAGAAACAACGAAAAGCATTTGCAGGCAGAAGAGTGAAACACCGGCTGAAGGCTTGCATGCGTTAGTTGACGCAGATATTTTCCCCGACTCCGGTCTGCAGTCAGTTGGCAATCTGCCTAACGCTTTCGGAAGCCATTTTCATTGGCCACATTGGCCACTAAAGACGGACTCACCTTCCCCGCAATCCACAGCTCTTCAAGGCTCTGCTTCTGGCCCCCGATTTGTCCCGTAATCGACACGCTTCCGTCTGCCGTGCTTGTCGCAGGACGCGTATCGATGCAGTTTTGTTTTGGTAGTCCTAGGCACTGTAAAGTTTTTTTTTTTTTAAATCTGAAATTATTTCAGCGAGTCAGCTGCTTCTCTCGGCTTTGACCACCATCTTTTTATTACAGGAAATGACATGGAAAACGGAAGAAAGTAACTTCTCTATAGAGGGGGACACTGTATTAAAGAAAGAGGAAAACGACCGTCATTAATTATTTCTTTTTTTTTTTTAAAAAAAAGGGGGGGTGATTATATAACGTTACCTGTGCAATTGTCCTATGCACAGTTTCATACTTATTGCAACTTCTAAAGGGACCCCTTGTGCGTTACCAGTCTCTTAGATGTTAGGAACTTTTTTTGGTTTGGTAATCAAATCAAAGTGCTGCCCATGGAAGTTGCCCACTTTCCTCGGTGAGCGTTTCACTTAGTATTTCTTATTCAGTGTCAGAGGCCTCTACTTTCCTAGTTTGAAACCTTGTTAATTGGGAATTCGTCTAATGAAATTCAACGGCGAGAAAATAAATCAGACACAATCCAGCATAAACACTCATCACAATTTAGCGGAACTCTAAATTATAAGTATCAATAGCTGCTGTTTATGAGTGGTATGTTGGTACGTTGATGCACATAACTACATATACCTTAAATATATATTAAAATATAACAGTGAGAAGATCGTAACCGATAACACCTCAAAGACACAGCTCACCTAATTTAAATACTTAATCCAAATGTTGTACTGGAATACTATTAATATCGTAGGGCTTTTTCTTTTCATTCCTTGTGGATTTTATTTTTGCGGTATTGACCGGGTCATTTCAGATGCAGTACATTCAAAAAATTGTAGAACGAACTAGATTGAAACAATTAAAATATAAAATACCAGCAAATGGACGGTTGAAGGTATATTTTACTAAGATTGCCTTTATACTTTTATGCAGAGATAAAATGGATTTATATACTATGATTTATATATTAACCCCGAGGTCCTGATCAAATGAAGTGTTTAGGAGATGAATTGATTTGTGTATTTAATGTAGGGATGTATGTACCACTTATTATGGTGCAAATAAATAATAAATGAAAGCAAGACAGAATGGCAATGAAATGATTGATATCCAGGTTTTAAACTGCTTAGCGTTTTAAACCCACAAACAGTTTTGGCAATTTGATGTATGTATGAAGAGCATAGATAGATTGTGTGTGAACATTAAAATTGATGACTGACATTGTGATGAGAGATCAGATGACAGTTATATGCTTTGCAGTTTTTGCAATGGACATTCTATCACAGAGAGTGTTCTGACCAGCTGCATCACTGTCTGCTTTGGGAAAGTCTAGATAAGGCTTAAGGGCCCAATTGTGAAATTACTTTGGTGAGCCCAGGATTTGAACCACCAACCTCCTGGTCATAGGCACAGTTCCACTATGACATCACCCGTTTTATGCTGCTGTATTTATTGATTCATTTTTCTAAGCCCATAAACCTTGTGTCTAGCTCCCCTGTTTTGCCCTGTCCTGGGTTCTTAATTCTTTAATTATTTTGAAAACTCTCCTGTTGTCATTTGCTGTTTGTTTGTCGCATGGTGCTTCTGGATGACTGTATTTGGATTGTTTAACTATAAACTCCACTTTATTTACTATTATTGCAATGGCACTCATTATAATTCAGGGAATTTCAATTCAGATTAACAGATACACATATTTTAGTAACTAATTATAGTAGCATTTGTAGAGTAATTGGCCCACCCATTACTGTAATAACCGCTGAACCTCCTCACACAGAGCTATTTTATTTAGGTATATAATCATTCTGCTTATGTTGAAAACAAATTGGGTACTGATTTGTTGCACCTCCTATTGGATAGAAATTATGGTACAAAATTTATTTTAGGATTTCTCAAAACTTTTTGAATTTCATTCTCATAGGTAGAAGACCCAAACTTTTCATATATGATACTGTTTGTCCAAATTGAGCATTTTGGACAGGCTGGACCACACCAGTTGTCATCCTGGAGGATAAGCAAGAAAGTTGTAGCTGTACTAGCAATTATGATTCATATACATATAACATCTGTTTGCTAACTGTAAACTTCACAACACCACCTCCCTGTACTGGAGCAGTTATTATGGAAGATGGATGGGGATTTGCTTGAGCTCATCACTTTTGTCCTCTGAAAAGGTTTATTGTTGGCACACATGAGATATTACTGTTGCTCTCCGTTTGTTTAAAATGAATTCCCATTGCCTTTATCCAAGTTATGGCATTTTGCCCAGGAACAGATCAATCAAGCATTTTCATGCATAAAGTTAGAGCAGTGCTAAAGCCTGCACAATTCATCTGCAATTTCAAAATATAACCTCACAAAAAATAGTAAAATGTGCATACTGATCTGAAAAATCCCACTGTTTTAAAAGTGAAGAGACCCTGCTATTCTTAGTGACTAGAGTGCTGGAGAAATACAATATTTGCGGCCGCTATGCTGAAAAATACAATAGCTAGGAAGGGCTGGACTGAAGAAAGAACATCATATGTAACTGCAGTTGGGAGACCAGCTGTGAAATCCAGCTACTGTAACCTGTACTCTGATGGCATTTGGTTAGACATTTGCTCAAGCTGGATTTTCATGTTTTCTTTATGCATCGATACTTGGTGAATAAGTTGCAGAAGAAATGAATGGCATCTACAGTATAGGGCTGCCATACTGCAGCTCACATCTCAAAAGGGTGAAGTGTCACAGTTTAACACATATTGTTAGGCATGCATTATAGCAAGAATCAGGCTCTGATTAGCTCCAATAACCTTTCACTGTAGTACCCTAACCACTAATAACCTCTCTAGAACAAAAAGAAAACATTTAAGAAGGGCCTTCCCCAATTCCCACCCCAAAGTATGAGATATAATTCTCTGGGCATATTGTTATTTGGATGCCACTCACATTGGTCAAATTCAGATTGGATCAGTTCAATATGGTCCATTAACTGAATAGTTTGGCAGACAGACACTTAATGATGGAAGGTGGAAGATTACCACAGACAAGACCACTGTGTTCCAGGCCTGGTCACTACAAGCAAGGACGTTAGCCGGTGTCCAGTCAAATCAGAAACAAGAGTTTATTTTACAACATACCCATGCAATTTTAATAAATGCTTACAGGTGCAACAGTCTGTGGAAGCATACATACCAACAAAAGGGGAAAGATACTCATAGGGTAAAGATGCACTAGTCACTGTAGCACACTGTAGAATCATTTGGGTTTAACATCATTCTAAAGTGGAGCAGTGTCCTATGCAGTTCCCTAGTATAGTGATATTTCATCCCAGTGATGAAATTACTTTAACCTATCCCATTCATGTTCTCCAAGAGACACAGACACAATGACAAGTCAGAGCAAGTCTTGGGGGTCATAGCACAGGGTCAGCCAATGTCAGCACTCCTGGAGTAACTGGGGTTAAGGGTTTTGCACAGGAGCACAACAGTACCATCAGTCTACCAGACCTGGGATTCAAACCTTCTGATTATGGGCACAGAGTACTAACCCACTTAGCCACACACTGTCTCCAATATATACTACAAACTAGAAGACAGAACTAAGAGATAGTGTATGCAACATGGCACAATGCAGCTGTTCCCAAACACTGTGAAGCCCCTAGCTGTGACTCATAACCACTGTCACGGATGATGTGAACATACCTTTTCCTACTGAGGAAATTCACTGTCTTGATTATCTTCTCTATATTTTAAGGTGGACAAATTAAAAGTGCAATGAACATTTTCCATGTCATGCACCAGGAGAAGGATATGGATGTTATTTATACAATTACATGATGTACTGTGCTTGTTTTTTTAAAACCTTGGACTGACTGCATTACAGTCAGGTAAGGGAATCCTGTTATTTAAATCAGGACCTGCGACTCAACATTGTGCAGATCATGATCAACAGACATCATATCTTTCATTGAGCACAACTGTCTGTACAGTATCAACATAATTTAGAAACGTCACTGGAACTCAAACAAAAAAGAAATCCATGTAGGACATTCCTGAAGAGGAACTTAAAATATATATATATATATATATATTTTAAAAGATCCCAGAGGCAGTTAAACAACACAGACAACAAACCAACAAAAAACTGATTCCAGTGGGTGGATTAGAGGGATTTTTTGGCATAAAGGTGAGAGAGAATAAGATGAGCTCTTCTCCAGCTTCTACTGCAAGGTGTCAACAAACGCATCAAACTCGTCAATGTTCTTCTCATATATGGCCAATTTCTCTGGTAAGGAATCCTGGTGGAAAAGAAGATGTAAAACTTTAACCATTCATCCACCCACCTCTGCTTATCCTGGTAAGGGTCACAGGGGTAAACATTTACATTTTTTGTCTAAAGTGACATACAAGAGAGGCAGATAATTTATAATGAGTATACAGCAGTCAGGGAGGCATTTTAGATACAAGCACAACTTTTGAAAAAGAATCCCCGTGTAGAAAACATATACAAACTAAGTTACGCGCAGCGTGGTCTAGGATCAGTGTAAGTAATAAACAGCTACACTTGGCTGCTTGAATAGTAAAGCCATCCAGTCGCCCTACCAGGTCCTCGGCCATGGACTGTGCGCTAACATCTATGGACAGGCTGGACAGTTGCGGAGGGTTCTGGAACTCCCGGTAGAATGTGCCCAGGTCCATTGGAAGGAGGTCATCCTTTGAGAAGGCTGGCTTCTGCAGCACACAAGAAGGGGCCCATGGTGCATTACTGCATATGAAGCCTGGGTGGGAGGGGCTCACATCATACCAGAGTGTTTTTTTTAACCATTATTATTATAGGGTCTGACTGAGGCTCCATAGATTCACTACTAAGAATATTACATGTGTCCTGACTGGTCAGACAGGAAGTTTCATACTGAAAATGAAATCTTGTCCAGTGTTCACTAATCTACATAGGACATCCTAAACCTGACCACTGAGGGCAGTAGCAGAGAAGAGAATGTTGGCAAAATTGCACAATATTATGAACAATTCTGCCCATCCACTTCAGGGGGCCCTATCCCTGGACCACATTTAGCCACCGGCTAATTCCACCACAGTGTGCTAAAAACGCTACTGCCTGCTTCCATCAGACACCACAGTACCTCCTGCGGACGTGCCACTCCTTATCCACAGCTATAACACATCAGTAAGCATCCTTTTTTTCACATTACAATCTTATGTGTTATGTTCTAATTGCACATAACCTGTCTGCAAATTATCATTATGCTAATCTTTAAATGTTTATTTTTAGAGTCACATTCTGCTCTTCAGAATATTTCATCCATGAGATGTAAACTTCTTAAATCTCTTTTTCAAAAGGATTGCTATACTGTAGTTTATATGGCCTATAGGATGGTGTAGGAGCAAGATTCTTGATCTGTCATATTTCACAAAATTACCTTAACTGGAAAGAGTGAGACCTATCAACAGCTCGCTGTACAAATAAAATGCATTATTATTAAAATTATTATTATTACTTATAATAATAATATTATTATTGATAATAACAACAACAACAATGTGCCCCCAGAGATTTCTGTTAGAAATGACAAACTAAAGCGACATGATGAAGGCAGAGCAGTGGGAGAGCCTCAGTCAGCATGTGTGAGTGGTGCACAGCCAGGCCCTTACAAAGTCCACCATGACAAAGTCATCCTGATGTTGGCCGCCACTATCAATAGAGTCTTCGGAGTTGAGGCTTCCGTGCAGGGGTGAATCGGGGATGGGCGAGTCTGGGGGTCGGACCTGGGTGACGTGAAGGTAGGAGGTCAACCACCACCAAGTAACCACAGCCTGAGAACTCTGTGAGTGCACAGCCTAACACATATCCTGCTGGCACATAAAAAATTGCTCATCTCAGTCGTAAAGCCAGAGACAAGTGAATTGGGCCGCCATGACCGAATCTCACGCTATGCTAATGGTTTTGCCGGGCAATGCCTGGAAGTGAGAAGCTCCCACTTACAGTGACAGCAGAAATGTTCCCGGAGTATGTGAACGGTGCCACAATGGGAGGCGACTCCCTCACTCACCATGGGGTCATTCTCTTCCAAATCGAAATTCCGGGTCGCAAATGCAGCAAAAGGCAAATCTAAGCTGGTGGTGGTGACCTGCTCCAGGGAGAGAGAGAGGGGGGGAGAGAGAGGCAGAGTGACAATGCCAGTGAGGAGAGGGGAACCTCTCGTTAATCCATTCCTCTCCAACAAACAAGATGTTCAAAGCTGTTTATATGGGTAGTAATTGCATAATTGCGCAGACAAAAATACATTTGAATATATATATACACACACAGTCCCCTCATGAAATTGTGGACAGTTATTGACACCCCAGGTAAAAAAAAATTCCACCTTTTGGTGAAGTAGCTTCATCTAACACTGAAAAAATTTTCAAAAATTCAATTCAGTGAAACAAATTTAAATCAAAGAAAAACAAATTATTCATCAAAAAATAATTACTTTTAACAAAAACAGATGTGTCACAGTTATTGGCACCCAATTATTTAATAATTTGTACAACTTCCCTTTGTCAGTTTAACAGCACCGAGTCTAATCCTATAACATTTCATAGCACTGGAGAATACAGAGCAAGGCATCGGAGACCATTCTTCTTTACATAGTCTCTCCTGATCATCCAGGGTCCTAGGTTCTCTCTTGGGCACTCTCTTCTTCAACTCAGCTCACGGGTTTTCAATGGGGTTCAGGTCAAGGGACTGAGGTGGCCATGGTAGAAGCTTGAATCTATGGTCAGCTAACCATTTTTGTGTTGATTTGAACATGTGCTTAGGATGAATGTTTATTGCCAAAAAATTATTACCATGAATGTTTTTTGCCAAAAAGCTCCATTTGTGTTTCATCAGACCATAGAACATGGTTGTAATAGCGTTTCGCAAACTTAAGGCGCTTATATTTGTGGTTAACTGACAGGAAAGGCTTTTTCTGGCATGGCTTCCAAATAATGTTAGAATGAAGGTGGCAATGTAACCCCAAGATTTTACACTGTCTTGTAATTCACCAACAGTGATCTTTGGGGATTTTTTGGGCATTTTTCCACCGTACCAGGTACTGTACTTTCAGTACTTCCATAAAGTGTCGAAAGTATGGTATTTCTTTCGTGTCGGTTTTCCAGTGGCGTGAAAAATGGTACTGGTGCCAAATGAGATCATCAGTGACTGCCCCTGACTGACATCATCATAAAGCACAGCTTAAATCATAATTTTTAAAGAAAAAAAAAAAACAGCCCAAAATTAAAACTAACAGTTTAGGCTGGAAAATACAGTTTATTGTTATGTCATGTCAACTTCTATCGCAGCATAAGATTCAGTAATATCCAAATTGCATGAATGCTGCCATCATTTATGTTTACGTAGGTACATTTACTTTGGCTGATCAAAACAGCTTACTGCTAATTCAGTCTTTTGAAAGCAAACAAATTATTTAATTATGTTTTTTGATTTTCAAGCGGCATTATTCGGTGTTTCGCGTGTGCTCCATTTATTAATAAT
>JAODKE010000020.1:12042343-12055444 GCA_026779605.1 Mormyrus hasselquistii | reverse complement strand
GCAAGCTGAATCCTTAGGTTCCTTTAAATCAGAGCTAGATAAGATTTTAACAACTCTGAGCTATTAGTTAAGTTCTACCCAAGCGAGCTTGATGGGCCGAATGGCCTCCTGTCGTTTGTATATTTCTTATGTTCTTATGAGGCTAACGCCATAATTTGGTCATGGGAATTAATGGCAATAAAATGGAAATTAACAAAGATGCTGGTTAGCCTATATCAGGTAACTTAAATGTAGTTGGAAAAAAACATCTTGACTGTACTAATAGCAATATCATTGTGTAACCAAGTGCTTGTGAGTAATTTTGTGTGCGTAAACACACCTCAAAATAAGCATCTGCATCAAAACACCCTGCTTATGAGCTCCTTTGTAACCCGCATTGTGACAATGTTATGCACTATATGCATTTATTACCTAACATGCATTTACAACTGTGCTCTGTATCTTGTATTTATTCTCTGTCGGTTTGTGCCCTAGTTGATATCTATTGTCAGGTGTCTTCAAATGTAGTAAGCTTTGCCAACAATTTCCCCCGGCCTTGGTGATGTGGCAATAAAATTTCTAATTCAAACTCTAACATCCTTATTATCCTTACTGGACATGGTTACCAACTGACAATGATGGAAAGTGTACATGCTTCTCAAACACTCTGGTCTCAGAACAGCAGTACCCCTCTTTTTACCAGCATGCCCCCAGAGATACGCACCCGCCAGAGGGTGTAGCTGAGAGACGGTGGGTGGCATCTGCAGGAGGGCAGGATGGCAGCCGGCCATGTTCGGCAGGAGCCCCGTGGCATGGTTGCAGCGGACCCTGAGGAACTCCGCCCTCCTTCCCAGGGATCACCATCTGAGGGAAGGATTACCTATCAGCGTCACACAGCTGACTTGCCCACCTGTGATGTTCACAGCCGCTTCAACACCAGCTGTCACCCTACAGATTGGTTCACGTCAGGACATCAAGAGCACCGTTGACATGGACAGATGAGGTGGACTCAGAGGACTGAGCCAGGACCAAGGTGTATGTGTCCTCAAACTTTTGCAGGACACTCAATTTAATAAAGACAACCAAATGCAACAATCAATCATGGCTCTTATATAAACACCAGAGTAATGAACTCAAGAAGACATAAGATGGGAGACGCAATAGAACCAGGTGACAAAGGGTTTGAGGTTCTGGGGTCCAACCCAGATGCTGGCCCTCATTTACCTGGTGTGGGTTGGCAGCGTTTAAGGTGGCAGGGTAGCAGAGATCGGCAGCTCCGAGCACAGGGGCCTGATGCGAAAGACGAGAACTGCAGAGCTAAGAAGAGCAGAAGGACAGAGAGACAAGATGAGTGCCAGAAAGAAGAAGGGAAGGAGAGAAAGAGGGAGTGGGAGAAGGGAGAGGGGGCACAAGGTGAAATAAAGGGAAGTTGGAAAGAACGTGAGGCGTAAAGCAGAGGCTGTAAGCAGAGTGAGCAGCAGACTGGGACTTACCGTGATTCCAGAACCTCAGCCGGCACAAGCAGATTACAAAAGACTGCAAATAAAGGGCTCCATATAGGGTTCATCTAGATCTGATGCCAGGGGCTAATTTTTTTAATTTATAAAACTGTCCCATTATAAAACTCCTTTACAGCTGGTTAAAAGCAGATCCCTTCTATTTTGTTTTATCTAGATAACTGAATACAGGTTGGAGTGAAATGCGTTGACAAACTCCAGCCTAAACTCAATATTCATCCACAAATGCAACTCACTTGTTGTGAGAAGGCCAAGCCCAGCATGGGGACCTTCAGAGTGTCCATCACTGCAGGGTTAGGCGTCTTATAATGTGCCTTACTTACAGTGAACACACACTAAACATGAGACACACAGAGAGGAGGGGGTGGAAAAAAAGAGAAAGAAAAGTATGACTTTTAAAAACTGAAGATGAGGCGAAGGACAAGGCCAGTGTGCTGGGGTAGTGGCACACCTGCATGTTTTTGGATACACGAAATTATCTATACATTTTTATGCCATGTAAAAATAAACAAGACCACACTGATGCAACTGAAGACAGAACTGAGTTTACGAGTAACAGTAAATTAAAAAAGATGGTTTGTCAGCCTGTATCAAAAGCCTTCCTGAATTAATGTCATCAAATCACAATTACTGGAGGTCAGAGCCCTGCCAGTACTAACATCTATGATGATGAGTACAATACCCACAAACAGGGCACAATTCTGCGAATAGCGCATTGCCAAGGCAATTCACAGTGCAGAGCAGTTCCCCTGGCAGCCATGTCTTACCTGAGAGGGGGGGGAGGTGGAGAATGAGGTGGTGCACACTTCCTGGGAATCTTCCAGAACAGGATACGGCACTCCTTCCTCTTCGCCAGCTGCCCTGGGACACCGGGAGCAGAAGGATGATGTGAACATACCGACCATGTAGCAGAGGTACAGGCCGAAATGTTGTGAGAAAAGAAACGCAAACACACCACAGTGCCACATGGCACGACACAGGAAACTCTTCTCTCTGATATTTAAATAATATGCTTCAATGCTGTCTTAGTGAAGCAGGATCCCAAGCACACACTTTATACAAACAGCAACCGCAGACAGCCCTCACCTGTAGTTGCAGGGGTGCATATGGCCAACATTAAAGTGATCGATGATGATTCCCATTATTGGCATCGTCCTCTCAATCTGTCTATAGTTTCCACAAAAAAAAAAACATTGTGACAATTCCCATCACAGGAACTGCCCCCTACAGTAACGACACAACACTGACATCATCTAAGGTAAATACAGAAGATTAGCCAGGGATACCCCCACTGCAGGGATTATCTGAATCACAGGACTGTTCCTTCAAAAGTAAACATACATCAACTAGAACAGTAATTCTTTTATTATGAACTGACCACGCAGCTGCTGCGTATATATTGCTGTACCTGGCGGACATGAAGGCCAGGTTTGTTCTGTAAGCACATGACAAGGTGATGGTACCAGTTGGAGTGCCAACTAATCCTACTCGTACTGTCTGGAAACCTGGAGGGAGATATTCAGCGCAAGATTATTATTCCTCCCACACCAGCAATTTCAGACAATTTTTCAGTTCAAATACAACTACAAATGCTGACTATAGATTAACGGGGCTGCAGATAATCAAACTGAAATTTGCAAGTGAACAGAAGCAGCTTAACCTTGTTCTCATGTCATGCAGTCAAGAAAATACATGTGGAAATCATACCTTCTCCAAGTCCAGCCAGCTGCACTTCCCCAAAATATATCCTGAAAGGCAAGACAAATGCAATGCAGCAAATCCTGTCATTTTACTATTTAACACATCTACTAAATTGAGAATGCCAACCATCCGCCCATCTTCTGTCTCTTATCTAGGGCCGGGTTGCGGGAGCAGCAGTTTCAGCAGAGATGCCAAACCACCCCTCCACTCCCCGGCCACTTCCTCCAGCTCCTGTGGGGGATTACCAAGGCCGGATGAGATATATAATCTCTCTAGCATGTGCTGGGTCTGCCCTGGGGCCTCCTCCAGGGTGGACATGCCTGAAATACCTCCCCAGGGAGGCGCCCAGGAAATATCTGCATCAGAAGCAGCCAGTTGAGGTGGTTCAGAAATCTATGCAAAGGAGCAGCAGCAGTTCTACTTCTCTAACGCTGAGCTCAGACACCCTGCAAAGAAATCTCATTTTTGCTGCTCGTATCCTTGATTAAACTCTTTCGGTCATTACCCTAAGCTCATGACTATAGGTAAGGGTAGGAATGTAAATTGGAAGGTAGCTTTCCCTTTTGGCTCAGTTCTATTAAACATAACAGAAGGGGACAGCATACGCATTATTGCTGACGTCTGTCGATCACCTTCTTCCCTCACTCATGAACAAGACCCAGAAATACTTAAACTCCTCCATTTGAGGTAGTATCCCGTCTCCCAGCGAGAGGGAGCAGTCCACCTTTTTCTGGTTGAGAACCATAACCTCAGACATGGAGGTGTTGATCCTCATCACGATCACTTCAGACTCAACTGCAAACCACCCCAGTGCACACTGAAGGTCACAGCCCAATGACACCAACAGGACCACATCATCCGGAAATCATCGTCTTATTGTGGAGGATGGGTTTGTGTGCCTCTCTGATCCTAGAAGCTATGTTGTCGATGGCTATTGTCCTTGGTAGGGTCTCCCAAGGCAATCTGGTCCTAGGTGAGTGGCCAGGCTAAGTGTGATTGAGAAAACCTCCAGGGCAATATGATTTGAGTGGCAGTCAACGGCAGGGACCTCAGAGGACCAACCATCGGCTACCAAATCTGGCAAGTAACAGTGCAATACATAATAATGCTGCATTATGTAGTAACCCGACAAATTGTAGCTATTTCTCATTAGATAAACTCAAGTAAATTTTCAGGGGTGCGCTTCCCAAAAGCTTTGTGATAAAGCTGCTTGTTTTCATGTACTTAAGATCATTCATTGATTAATGTGTGTTTCTCAAAACCCTTTGTAATTACAATTTGTTGTAACTTCTTTCGTAACTTAACAAGTGACGCAATGTACTTATTATCTTCAAAATGGTTCACAAAAATACGCCACATTTTGGACAATGTAATAATAATGATGATGATTATGATGATATAAATGATGATGATATTAATAATATGTTAATGTTGCAACATAAAATTAGTGTAGGTTATACATTTGTTACATTTTGTTGAGTTGTTCAATAACATGATGATATTACATAATGTGTTGTTATGGAGTGCAACAACACATTATGCATTAATGCTGCATTATGTGATGAAAACTTGTTTCATTTTGTTATTACACAATGCAGCATTATTACCTAATGCATTGCTACATAGCTTTTTACATTGAGCATGATTACCATAAAATATAAGTTATCTGATTCTTTCAAAGACAATCTTTGGTGTCTATTGCCTTTTAGGCATCATCAATAATTATTATTGTTTGACTGAGTAATGCCAACTGAAAATTATTGAAGGGTCTCTGGAAAACGGATGAAGCCCAGTGGATTAACTTGTTTTTATAGAAATAAGATATAAGAGTTGACCAGATAAAGACGATGTTCACAATGAACAAAAGCCAGATTTATGAACGACTAAGCAGAGACAAACAAAATGCACAATATTAATATTACAGAAATTCAGTTTCACCGTTTCTTTTATAAACAGCATATGACACTACATGATGTACCTGTACAGTATAACGTAGTCATGGCCTTGCTTTCGTGATAACTTGTATGCTGGGGTGACCCTTGTAATAGCAAGCAGTGATTTAAGCAGTAAAGACAGTCTGTTGTAAACAGTATAGGACACTTTGATGTCCTTATCACATCTGAAACAGAAAGAAATGCCACATTAGAAATTGTACTGTTTATCAAATGTCTACCATGGTTAGTGCAGCTAAATCAGCAAACTTGTACACAAATGGTACATAAAATACAATATATAGAAGAAAACTGATTGTTGTAATTTTAAGGATGGGTACTATTTGAAAATTTCCTATCCAAATGTTTAAAAACTCTTTGCTTAATAAATGCACTGAATGATTATCAGTAATGGTGCAAATTACCGTTCATTCATTTCCAAGCACCACGTTTCCAATTCCATTGAATCTCCCTGTTTGATATTAGACATAAAAAACAAAATATTTCCACAAATAGTGTTCACACTACAAAAAGTTTACAATACACAAAAATTGTTTCCTGTAAAAACAATTCTAAATGAAAGTAAAGCCTGCATCCATGCAAATTGCACCCTTTAACTTAATTACTTAAAGTATAACAAGGATTGCCCATTCTTGGTTCCAGACACATTGTGTATGCAGGAATTATTCTTACCATACTACTACTTAATCATCTTGTTTGCTTATTAATACAACTGTATGTTTGAAATCAAGTAAAACCTTTAATCATACAACATGCCTGTACATACTGCCAACAGTTTAACTTAAGTTTGAATCTCACAGTTCATCTTAACAGAGGCTAGTTAAAGGTTTAAATCGATTTAAACTTGTTTGGACCTAATGTCAGTTTACACAGCAGGTGGCCAGAACCAGTGCTGGGGTCATACTACATTTAACAATTAAAAAATTCATGACAATCATTTACTGCAGTTGCTCTACTTATTACTTAGCTAGGATCGTCTCACCTCTGAGGTTTTAAGGGAGATCTCCACACACATGGACCTGCCAATGCCAGGGAGCTGACCAGCTAACGCCTTTTTTGCTTCATGGGTCACTTCTGGAATATCCTTTATTGCTAGATTGAACTTAATTCAAACAGAAATGCATGACGTGATACAACATAAATAATAACGAGTATCCTAATCCAATGTTTTGCTTTAGCAAATAATCTAAAAATACGCAATGCGAGAGCAAGTTGAATATAAATGCACTTCACGTCATTTTAAATGATGATCAAACTGTTAGTCTGGAAATCTGTCTGGTTTGGAGTTTCAATCAGATACCTACCCAGTCAGACCCGGTGGGTGAGGAAGATGAACGTGTGCAGATCTTCTCTCCAAGACGGGCTTGAACGATCACCTGTACCGTCTGATGAATGGGAAGAACAGCAATTTAATGCTGGAAATATTATCAGGATGACTGCCATCCAAAGTTTAGACGACGTAAAGGTCATTTAGTAATCTGCATATATGTTTTACAGTCAAACCTAGTACGACTGCATACATAACAGCTACCTTTAGCGCGAAGAATTTAATGAACTTGTCCAGGTCTTTCTTGTCTTGTGGGCTCAAGTCGTTCTCCATAACGAAGGTTGCCTAATACAAGAACAGGTCATATTAATCAGTGCTACTTTGATATGGCGCTTATGGCATAAACAAAAACGTGCATTACGTTCCTAGCTGTCCACGTAGCTTCGTTGTCTACTATCTGACATTTTAAAATACCCCTACCCTTTCACGCTTAATGCCTTACACCCAGCTGGCCCTGAAATACAAAATGTAACGACTGTGTGTGTGTGAAAATCACTGTTTAATTAGTAAAATGGGGGAAATGGCGAACCGGAATATGACAAACATATAGCAAGATATTAATATGTGCGCAGGCAGCTACTTACCGATCATCACAAAGCCTCACTGCTATTTTTGTGCCGTTTTGCTTTTTCGCGTTAAACAACTGATCTATAGTTTAATAGAGAAGACAAGTAATGGGGAAATAACTGTTTTGATCATTATCGACGAACCAAAACACGTCAGCTGTCCCATTTTCTGTTTATTTTCATGACGTCACGTCACTCGTTACGTGTTTTTCCAGTTCAATTCACTAAGGCACTTTCGCTACATGCCGGCTTCTTGTTATGAAGTACTTTGATCCAAGTTATACTGGTTATACTTATTTTAAAAATGTATGTTAAAAATGTTTTCCAAAAATTATTATGTTTGTACTAATAATGCCGTTGTTCAAGTTATTGTAATACGGTCGAAAATGCGAGATGGTTTTACCTGTAACTTCTGACGTTATTGTGTTTTTATGTCCGAGCTACGCTCGAGCGAAGGTACTGATCATCTGTAAAGGACTGTATATTAAAAATTATATCGAATAAGCTGTATCGACAGTCGGTACAACTTTATACATTTATAGTTTTGCTATATACTTTATTTTTATATTTGACTAATATTTCAAAACTTTGTATTCTTACATCCTAGTACAGTGGCTGCCTTAGTTTATTTTCCTTATTCTGCTGCCTAGATCAGTTATTTTTAAGCTCTTCTTTACGTATATTCGCAAATGCTTTACATTCTAAATAAAATACAAAAACTTAGGATATACAATATTAGATGTATGTTGTTCCATTAATATAAATATAGATTTTTTTTTATTTTCATGTTCTAAAATTTTTGGGATAATTACTTTCATGGTCTACTCTTGTATTCCGGAACCCCCCGTGACCGAGAAGGATAAACGGTTTGGAAAATAGATGGGTCTACTCTTGTATTTCAGCTTTAAGCTTTTGGGATGAAACAGCTGGCCACTGTTTTATATATAGATATTACCAATGCTTGATTTCTGATGCGTAGGAGATCAAAACCACAGACACCTACTGCAACCATGAGGAGCCGGAGCACACTTTAAATACATTTTGGAGCTGCGGTGCAACAGAAAAAAGGAAAGTGGCAGTTACCACATGTAGAGTGCCGAAAAACAAGTATTTATTTCAGCATACCTAAACACCGAAAAACCTGCGTCTCCGCTTGGGCATGTGTGATCACCACACCTTGCACGCATGAGCATAGATAAGGGAGAATGAATTCTGCCTAAAAAGGTAGGAGCCCCTACATACGTCCCCCCAGAATTCACAAACACAGACGAGTCCAACTTGTGGGGAGGCCAGGCCAATCGACCGGAATGAGTCACAATGGGCAGGGAGGCTGGGGAGGTTGGGCACCCAGCTGCCGTCGGAGCAGTCCTCTGCGCACACACTGCAGCGGGGGGGCCTGCTGGAGTGTCCATGTCCAAATGGGCAGGCTTCAGACAATCCACCGAAACCCGGGCCAGCTTGCCTGTAATGTCCAGTGTGAAAAACTTGTCCCCAGATCGTAGCACACAGAAAGGCCCATTGTAAGGCAGCCACAGTGGACCCCGATGGGCATCATGGCGGACAAAGACATATGCGGCCCCGGCCAAACCCTCCAGAACATGTGTCTGGGGCACCCCATGTTGAGTCATGGGCACTGGAACAAAAGGCCCAGCCAAGTCCTGCAGAGCAGAGCACTGGTGTCCGGTGCACCAAGGGGCTGTGGTGGTGGGCAGGATATCCCCTGGCACCCGCAGAGTCTGACCGTAGACTAACTCGGCCAACAAGAATTGTAGGTCTGGCTTGAGAGCGGTCCTGAGGTCCAACAAAACCCAGGGAAGCCGGTCCACCCAGCCGCCGCCCCTGAGGCTGACCCGAAGAGTGGCTTTCAGGGAGCGGTGAAAATGTTCACACATCCCATTGGCCTGCGGATGTTAGCTGTGGTACAATGGAGGGAAACCTAGGTCACTGGGTCAAAACCTAGGTCACTGCAGCCCAGAGCTCAGAGGTGAACTGGGCTCCTCGGGCCGAAGACACATTAGACAGAACCCCGAAACCAGACACACAAACACCGATAAAGACCCTGGCCACATCTGCTGTGATGGTGGATGACAAAGGTATAGCCTCTGGCCACTGAGTAGACATGTCCATCACCGTTAGCAAGTGAGTAAAACCCAAGAAAGGGGGAAGAGGCCTGACCAGGTCCACATGTGTATGTTTAAAACACAAAAGACGCCAGCGGTGCCTTGGTATGTTAACGAAATAAGAAGTTCACCAGCGTGCACCATAGTACGCCAACACGGAACACAGGAGGTTGCCCAACTATGGACATCCTTCCGCAGCCCATGCAAGACAAACTTGGCGGCCATCAGACACTGAGATGCTCGTCTGCCTGAGTGTGGCTGGCACGATAAGCCTAGCTAGACTGTTTGAGATATCACACAGGAGGGTGACGCCAAAGTGAAGGAGGGAAACATCTGCCAGCCGCAGACTGGTGACTGTGGTCCTATAAGCCTGCACCTCTGGATCGACCCACTGATCCGCTGCCAATCAAGCATAATCCACTCCCAAGTGCACAGCACCTGCCACCAAGCAGGAGAGACAGTCGACAACTTGGTTATGCTTCCCTGCCACATGATGGATGGCAGTCGTGAACGATATAAAGGAGAGCTGCTGCTGCTGACAAGCAGACTAAGGCTCTGATGTCGCAAACGTAAGGGGCTTGTGGGCAATAAAAAACGTGATTGGGTGGCCCTCTATGAGGAACCGGAAGTGACGCACAGCCAAGTACAGGCTAAGAAGTTCATGGTCAAAGGTGCTGTACTTCTGCTTATGCAACCTGAGCCATCGGCTGAAAAAGGCCAGTGGTTGCCAGGCACCCTCCACGAATTGCTCATGCACGGCCCCCACACCATAGTCTGAGGCGTCAGTGGTGAGCGCGACCAGAGCATCAGACAATGGGTGGGCCAGCATGGTCACATTTGCCAGAGCAGTCTTGGTAGCTACAAAAGCCTGAGTCTGCTCAGAAGTCCACTCTAGAACCTGCTTAGCTGTCATACCCCTGAGAGCCTCATACAGCAGCCGCATCAACTTGGTGGTCCATGGGATAAACCAATGGTAGAAAGTAACACTGCCCAGGAACTCCTGCAGGGCCCTGACTATTGCAGGCTGCGAAAATGCAGAGATGGCCTCCACTTTGGCAGGCAGAGGAATTGCCCCATCAAACAAACCAAGCTGGAACTTTTGTGGATTGATAATTAACCCATGACTACTCAGATGCTCAAAAAGGGTCCAAAGGTGAGCTATTAGGTCAGTCCTGGAATTACTGGCCACCAAAATGTCATACAGATAGACTAATAGGAATGGAAGGTCCTTCAGGACACTGTCCATGAGCCGCTGGAAAGACTGGGCAGAGTTTAAGTCCAAAAGGCATCCAAAGAAACTCGAAAAGCCCAAATGGGGTGATGAACACAGTCTTTGTAATGTCCCTGGATGTGCTGGGACCTGAAGGTAGCCGTGCATGCACCAGGTCAACCTTCGAAAAAATGCCCCCACCAACCAGGAAGAAAAGTCCTGGATGTGTGGGATTGGGTAGCGATCCAGGGTTGTGGCATCATTAAGCCAGCGGTCCAAAGCTTGGGCATGGACGGGCAGCCCTGTCGTGACAATGTGCTGTTCAACACCGTGCTTGGCCATGACTGACGTAAAGGTGGGCCAGGTGAGGTCTGGGAACTCAGCCAGCAGGCGAGGAAAAGTTGTCATCTGCCCCCAAGGAGCTAGACAGCTGAGACGAACCAGTCCTGCTGCACGAGCACAGCACTGAATGGAAAGTCCTGCCATCAACCAGGCTCTGGTGTTTTATGTCCACCAGCAGGTTGTAAGCACATAAAAGAAAAAAAATTGGCGCCCAGAAGGGGGGTGGACACCAACACCACCGGAACCACTGGCCACCAAAACAGACTACATCGGCACGAGTGCCATAAGTCAGAATACTACTGCCATCAGTGGCCTCCAAAGTTGGGCCCTTTGTCCCGGACCGCATATCCGCCACTTACGCAAGCAAAATACTGACCTATGTGCCCGTGTCGCAGAGGAAACGGTGGCCAAACACAACATCCGTGACGAAGAGCAGGCTGCCGGAACTGCCGACGCTCGCTGCCATTAAGGAGTGCCGGCTCATGCGTTTTCCTTCCCCTTAAAATGGCAAGCTGGGGGGGGGTGCATTTTCTTGCTTTGTCACCGAACAAGCTGGGCTACTCGCTACCTAGGAGAGCTAGCATGTGATCCATCACCTCCAAGGGCCGTGAATCGCCCAGCCCGGCAGCTCCAGCTTGTAAGTGCTCAGTAACAGAGACTGTTACTGACTGTTACGGAGGCACCGTATTTGTCTGCCTCCGGAGGGTTCTGCAGCAGAATCACCACTCTAGCTGCCGTGGAGCTGTTCAGCGCTGCAACAACATAATAATATTGTGGTGCGTCGTCTGTAATACCGCGCAAGGTGAATTGAGCCTCCGCCTGCACGAATCAAACTGCCGCCTGGCCACATCATAATTCCGGGAGTTTGAGCACAACTGCGTTTGCGAGCGTGGTCGGAGCGAAAAACAAATGCACCAAAACGTTGGGAAAGGAAAGTGGCAGTTACCACAAGCAGAGTGCCAAAAAGCAGGTCTCTTTATTTCAGCGTGCCTAAACACTGAAAAGCCCGCGTCCCCGCTTGGGCCAAGAGGGTCCAGCTGCAGACGCCTGTAGAGTGGAGCTCCACCGGAAATACATCACCTCCACAGGAAACACGTGATCTTTAAGGACGTAAGGTGGAGCTCCGGTTAGGGTTAAGGTTAGTGTTTATTCGCTGTAACACAGAGTTGAGATCATGTGTTTCCTGTGGAGGTGATGTATTTCCGGTGGAGCTCCACTCTACAGGCTTCTGCAGCTGGACCCTTCTCGCTTGGGCACGCATGATCACCACACCCCGCAACCATGGACATAGGCAAGGGAGAATGAGTACTGCCTAAAAGGTATACAGTCACATAAGCCTCCACAAAAACAATGCGATGTTTATTAAGTAATTAAGTACGAATCGAGTCAATATATTTTATGAACACCTGTTAGTTACATTAAACTGTAAGACAGACTGATCTTATTAGATGAGTTTAATCGTCAACATTTTAATTATTTTGCTGTGACAATCTGACGTGTAACCTCGTCTTTAGAGGCCAAATATTTGCGCCCGCATGATGCCTGTTTTCGCTTTTCCAATTCAGACAAATGAAGTATAGTAATTTAGGCATATGTAGGCTATTTAAAAAACATATAGGTCTAACACATGTGAGGGCTAGAATTGCAATTATGGTTAGTGGAAAAAACATACCTGCATTAGTGTGGCAGTAGTGGCCTAATAATTAAGGAAGTGCACTTGTAATTTAAAAGATAGCTGGTTCGAATCCCTGATCAGAAACGTACTAATAGGTCTATGTCGTTTGGTTGAAGGTGTTTTTTCTGAATAATGTAGGCAGTTCTAATATGTTTTAAAAGTGAACAGTATCCTTTCTGAAAAAAACATCCAAAAAGTAGATCGCTTGCTTGCAACTCTGATCAGAATTTCGGGTGATTATTGTACCTGTCATGGGATTGGTTGGCGCCCCATCCTGGGTTGTTCCCTACTTTGCGCCCATAACCTCCGTGACAGCCTCGATCTTGGCATGCATCCCGCGACCCTGAACAGGATAAGCGGTTTCAGAAAATGAATGGATGGATATATCATCGTACCAATAACATTTTGTTCCATTACATTTTTAAACATTTAAAAATTTATTTTACACAGTCAGTTCAGCTACAAGCATAACCTAAACAACAGATTTTTTTTCTCCATGGGTCCAGTGGATCGAAGCTGCAGACAAAAAAACAAAACAATATTCATTATTCGAAACGTTTGACAAGAACTATGGAAAAAAATGTTTAGATCTGGAAACAAAATCTGCAAATCAATTTATTTTAAAGCAGAAGAAACTAAATGCAGCATATAATAGACAAAAATGTAAATATAGAGAAGCGTGCAAGAAATCATTGACTGTACTGGATATATA
>JAODKE010000020.1:12006370-12035428 GCA_026779605.1 Mormyrus hasselquistii | reverse complement strand
TCTGGGTTTCCCTGCTGAGACTGCTGCCCCCGTGACCCGACCTCGGATAAGCGGAAGCTAATGGATGGATGGATGGATGGATGTATATCAAAAGTTACAGAAAATGCTATGGGAGGACAATTGTTAAAAGTCATGGAGGCTCAAGACATGGTTTCTGTAACAGGCATTGTGCCGAATCTGGTTTTCTTAAGCGTTAATCATATCCTTATGAGTGCTGATTCTGTTCAGTGCACTATTTTGAAACGGTTTTGGTTGGGACAGCGGTGCAAATTAATTACTTAATTTGATAAATGCAAAATGCAAAGTTTTCTATTTTTAGGAAACATAGGGAATTGTTGCTCCAGGAAGGGAATAAAGGATACTAAAGTAATGTCCTTCCAGAGCTCATGTGGTGGCCCTGCCCCTCTGCAGGTGCACTTTCTACGAGCTGTCGGTGGCAGAAGACTGGAATGTAGTGGATAGCGCCATGACCCAGTTGGTCCTGGAGGTGAAGCTGGCTTTTCATAAGCAGCAGCTGGTCATGGATAAACGTTCCCGTATGCTACAGGTGGGCTATGCCCTGAAGAACAAACTCACCCGCAGCAAGACCATGCAATGGTGAGTCAAGAGCATGCCGCTCACTTCTGAGGAGAGCAGCCCTCATGCTGACGCATGCCTTCACGAGGACTGCAGGGGTTCACCCACAACGTTCCAGTGACTGAGCCACAGCCAGTCTGAACACCTCCTAAAGATAAAGTGTTGCTTTTAGATAGAATCTGCTCTTTAAACTTACATGTCACATCTTCGTACTTTTTGATTATCATGCTTAAGCTGATTGTCAAAATTTCATTCACAGACATGGTATTTGGTTTATGACACCTGTTACCAGGAATAGACAGACAAAACAGTACACTTAACATTGGTATACTTTTTAAAATATCTTGTGGAAAGTCACAAAAAAGTTATTTTAAAATGATTAAATAAAAACTATGTACTTCAGCTGCATTTACATGTGTATAATCCTACCTGAGTAACAATGCATTATAAAAATGACTGATTGTTACCCAGAAACGTCTCAGTTTACATTTATAAATATAAAACCCTTTCAGAACATGTTCATAGCAATCTTATAGACACATATTGGGGCTGGTGAGAAGGTCTCCCCTATTTGTGTTTAATGTACATCCAGAGTCTGAACATTTAACCTGGTCAGATTGGTGGGGAGCACAGGCCACAAGGATAATGGGATGCCAGTCGATCACAAGACACATTCAGGTACTGTGGGCAGGGCTCTGCACTAACCATTCCTCCAGGAAGCACATGTGCTATAAAGTTTTAAGTACACAAAAAATGTAGAAACACGCACAGGAAATTGTATGTCAGTCAACAAATTTCAGTAAAACACTATTTCATGAGGTCCAAGAAAGGGTATGACACACTCCATTAATAAACGTTTTATTAAAGTCATAAGTCAGGTAATTTAATTATCCAGTTTTAAAAATATATTCAAAATCAGCCAGTTAATTTGAAGACAAAAATAACCACAAAAGGAGCCTGCCCTGATAAGCACAGGTTTACAAACACTATATCTCTGTCACAATTCAGGGGCTGTATCCTCCGGAGTCTCTGTAGCCTTTGTAGGCTGCGTTCTTCAATGGTACGTGTGATGGATCCATTAGGTAGAGGCATCACAGCCCAAGAAATGAAGCATGCATTCCTAGTCCTCATTTCAAGGAGCCTTCAAAATAGGACAGTCTTGTTATGCTACTGTGATGCATTTGGTCGTCAAATGCACCCTTAGAAGGATGCAGCTCCTTGGACACAGGTAATGTACAGAGATATGCCCAGCACACACTCCAGCTTGATTCCATTTATCCCATTTGGATGGCACTTAAACACACTATGTGTTCATGCACATTGTGCAAGTATTCAAGGATTCCCGTTCCTCAAATAAGCCAAGTGCAGCATGCTTGATGTGTAGTCCATCCACACTTTGGGAAATACTGCATGGAATGGAATTACTCTTTCATTAATTATATTGACCACAATGCATTGCGTCAATGACGACTAATGTTTACATCTAGCACAAGGAATTCTGCCAGTTTTTTGTTGCCCCAACAAGCCTTCAAAGAAGTTTCAATGTAAGTGTGCATAGTTGTATAACAAATGTTTATAGAGCTTTGGGTACAGTGATGGATAACCTCTAACGCAATCAACACAAATCAAAGCATTGTTGTAGCGTGTCTCTTTACCTCTTTAAGTGTGTCCCAATGCTTTCAAGAAATCCCAGTGCCCTCGGGCTCTTTGCATACACTTACACATTTTACATTAAATCACACATTAAAATATGTCACCAGTGTCTAGTATCTTAGGGCACACAGCCGTAAGTGTGCCGAATGGGACAAAGCCAATCTCTCTCTTGCACCCTACAATTTGCTACACAGGCAAATGTAGGGTGACCACATAATCCAAGTCAGGGAGGATAAACTTTGACTAGTTTGTTTCCTTGCTTGAAATACTCATCCTGCTGTTTCACATTAACATTAGTGACACAAGCATGATTAAAGGAGACTGACCAATCAGCATGCAGAAAGAACTCAGTGCTTAAGTGAAATCCAGGTCCTTTTAATTGAAATTAACTAGCTCAAAGTGTCCTTCTTGACATGGATTATCTTTTCACCCAAGTTAACGGCACTGATAGCATAGTATTAACTCTTTCTGAAACAACATTATCAACTCTCTTGAAATAATGAAATAGGGTCAGGCGATATAATAATTATTGAGAATCTACAACCCCCCTATTCAAAACAGGCTCTCGATTCCAAATCCAGGCCTTGTTCTCAAGTCTCCCAGGTAGTTAGTTTAATAATTTCTGACTTTAATTTGCCAGAGGCTTCACAACTGGCTCTTAGGTAAAGGAAAGCAGAAAAAACAGCAGTGCTCAGCCCTTGATTTGAATAGCCCTGATCTACGATATCAGACAAATAACTCTGGGCAGACATCCGACAGTCAATAACTGGCGATTATTGCCTTTTTCAAGAAGAAAGGTTTGGGCTACACACAAAGCACAATTACAGAAGAATTTATTATATGACTTTCAGTTCTGTCTTCCAACGCATGTTTCCAATACAGTTAAAAAAAAGTTAAAAGGCTATTATAGCACAGAGTTTCACAAGCATTTCCCATTGAAGTAATAGTGTAATGGCCACAAAGTATTATGCTTTTATAGCATTTCCAGACTAAACATCCTGCATTAAAAGTGATAAAAACATCGTTGATGAGAAATGAATAGCACAGGCAACTGCTTGGTGTCTTTTTTTATTTAGCAAAATGGAAAATAAATAAATACAAATTGATCAAAATGCTCCTAATCTCCACTTCCAATGGTGCTAAGGTATTTGTTAAACACTGCATACAAATAAGTCATCAGAGGTGAGGCTCAGACACAGGAGAGGAACAGAAATCCAGTGCTTCACTAACGTCATCAGGCAAACAAAATGGCTCCGTAACAAGAGTTAGAAAATGAACACATCCCTTTTTAAAAATCCAGGAAAAAAAACAATAATTAGAAGAATATGTTGCTTGTGTAATAAACAACTTACACATAAGGGTCAGCACACTGGCTTTGCCCATTGCTGTGGCTTCAGATTGCTACAATGCATCTCTGAGTTAAAAATAGTGGAAGATTAAATTTTTTTTTTTTTGCACAATCAAAATGTCTTCCAATTTTAATGACAGTGGAGGGTTTAAAAAGGGAGGTCACCAAAGGTCACAGAAGGTCATAGTACAGTGAGGATGAGGCCATAACAGTAAAAGGCCACACTTGTGACAATATGGGATACTGGATATGGACCGAGTCAGTGCTATGGGAATGGATGGAGCAGCAGACACAGCAGTACTTTGTTATGTTAGGCCAGTTAATCTGGGAACGGTTTTAGAACAGTAATGGTTCTGCTTAATAATAAAAAGCAGTTTGGCAATTTGTACTGTATCAAAAATTTAACCCCCTCCCCCCACACACAAAAGAGTCAAAACCTTTTGATGAAGATCACGTATCCTTATAAACACCCTGAATGGACCCAAAAGGTACTCTATGGAAAAAAGAAGTGTCTACAATACAAAATAAACTGGCATGTATTCAAAATGCATATAAAAGACTTCAGAAGAGCAGAATGCACGGTGAAGTTTTCTTTGGGTATACTGGCTTTTGAACGTTAAAGCGTGACTCCACACGATGCTTGGTTTGTTTCCTCTGGTTACACAGAACTCCAGAGTTGCATGTCTGACCTGTTCCCCGCTCTCAAAGTTCATTAACATTCAGCACTGGGTACCAGTAGGAGGCAGTGTTAATATAATCATGCTCAATAGAAACGAGGGACCAAGCAGATTCCCCACAAGCCCGTCTGCCCAGTGCAAAGAGAAGCACACCACCTGTCTGTTCTCAATGAGAACATCGATGGCAAATGATCAGTTGGCTCGCAAGGTGCCCTGTTTTTCATTTGTCCAGCAGATAATGTTTTTTTCTTCAAATGTCCATTTATATAATTACCAAACCAATATGTCAGAGTTAAAACCAATACCTAAAGACAAAAAAATGTATACATGTATTGAAAACATAAATTTCCCATTCAAAAATTGCATAAGGTGACATCCATTTAACTGAAAAGATTGGACAGCTCTGTATTGTCATCCTCTGTAATAATGCATGGCTCACACCTCATTCATCAAATCTGCAACTCATTCCCCACTGATTCTCTGTATTAAATTTATCACTGGCTTCAACAGTTTCCGAGCATTAAAGCTGATTCTGATCATACTACAGAAATAACATGCATTTGTAGGACACAAATAAAACTTTGCTAAATAATTACACAGATATCAGCACCACTGTTCGTACCAGTGGGTTAAAACTGTAGACTTCAGCAAAAGAATGAGACCTCAAATATTCATTTATAATATTAATTTACATTAAAATTACCTTTAAAATGGAAATTTTGCCTGATCACTTTTCATTCATCTATATATTTTGAAAGAAATTAATACTAGCAAGGCATTTATGGATAAAGTGCTTTGGGAGACCTGACAATAAAACAAAGCATTTTAAAATCTCACAATTTCTTGGTAAATATGGCTCACTGTCCATCACAATCTACCTTCATCTACCCTCAACAACAGTGATGGCCATTTTGTCATGGAAACCAGAAACCACTTGTGTGCTGGGATCTGAGCATGAAACCACAAACCAACCAATCAGAGATGGTATTTACCCCATTTCAGACCAAAGCTCTGAAACATTTCCCACTGGGAATGTGCACTTTACCCCATGAGGCTCTTAGAACATTCAACATACAAATCACACTATGATCTGACCTACAATACCATACAGAACAAACAGCTCAAGTTTGAGATGAGAATCCAATCAATAAGGCAACTGCTAGACATGCTTTTCTGTGTCACTCACTGGAAGTCAAGGACAGACCACACTTGTAGGAAAACAAACACAGGACGTGAAAATTCCAATGTCTTCACGTCATCCGAGAACCCAAATGTTCCTGGTAGACTTTTTGCATCAGATAAACAACAATTGTGCTTTTTGTCTCACTTTTTTGATCAAAATTCTAAAAAACAAGAATTAAAGTATCAAAAAAATCATCCATAGAAATGGACTTAGAACCTTAACACCTCAATCGGGAATATATAACCAAACACATTCTGGAAACAGATACGACCAGTGCCTGCTGTCAATACTTACAAAAGTATACTGGTGGCAAAGTGGTTTTTGAAGGCAGTAAAAATAAGGAATAGAGAATTACTCCTATGGAGATACACAGAATCATTCTTAAGCTATATGCTGATATGTTCAAAGCACAATGGGGAGTATCACACAGCTCAGTAAGCCCTTATGATGTCTCCTTCCTAAACATTTAACAAATGACATTCGTTTAAATCACATAATGTCAAAATTCTAATGAAATTGTCTTGACTATTGATTTTGTGAAGGTGTGAAAACCATAAAGGTCTGAATTCTGACTATTCAGAAACAATTTAGAGGTGAAGGGATTGATCCTAGATCTGAGCTTCTTTCCATGTCATCTTTCTAAATGTGAACAAATATACACATACACTGTTTTTATACACAGGTCTTGCTGGAATAAGTTTCTCAAGATCATTTGGAGTCCACTCTAAAACCAATGTAAAAGATCAGTATTATTTAAAAACTTCTTACATGATTCTGTCATATGAGAAAAACCAAAATGAACAAGAAGGCTTACACAATGAAAACTGATACAAACTGAAATATGCAATAAAAATGATATGTGAGGTATGAAGAAAGGGACACCTGCTGGGAAGCGTAGATGAAAATGCCCAGCGAGATGCTCACTGACTGCAGACAGATGGAGCTGCAAAACCATACCTATCTTAGACTGTCAGGGATTTGCTTCTGTAGATCTTGCATGAAAATACAGCAGGCAAGAATTTTAATCTCTATACAAATGGACATTTGATTTAAGGGAACAATATTCACGACAGGGGACTGGAACTTTCTAATGGCCACATTGCATACCAAGCATCCATGAGAGGTGTACGTATCTCCAGGGAGGGCAGCGGATGCTGGGGTCACTCAGCAGGGCCCCAGCTTCTGCTCTACATCCCTCCGAAGTCTCTCACTCTGACCCAAGGCCATGGCTTGCATCTCACCACTCTTAGCCATTCTGCTGGAATGGCGACGCGCCACAACAATTTCTCGCAACCTGTGGGAAACGGATTTGTGCTTCAGTTCTGTTGTTCCTCCACCCCTGTGGACGTTGCCGTCCCGCTGAGCCCTGCGGATGCACCTGATAAAACTACCTCTCATGAAATTCCTGATGTTGCAGGTGCGCATTTCTCCATACATCTTGTTTTTGTGATTGACTTCAAAGAAAAAAACATGTCCCTGCTGGATTTGGATACATTAGCATTTGGCAGTTTAGAATCTAACATAGAAGTATATCTTCAAAGCAAAGATCCTTTTAAAATGAAAATTATTTACAGAAACTATTCCAAGTCTAATACCTTTTATTAGAAATGACTGCTGCGAAACAGAAAAGCACTTTGAATTTTCTGAACGCTAGGAAGACCTGAAAATATCATCCTATAAAACAAATGTTTAAAAATTAAATAAATAAACTTGTTTTTTAGAGATTGCATTCTTGCAATGTCATCACACTGAAATGACCCTGGGGGGGGAAGGCCACACCAGTTGTCTCCCTGCATGATGGGGGCAAGAGGGGGGGGGTTCCTTGGTTCTTGGTACCAAACCAATACTGACACAGCCATGGAGAGGCCAGCTCACATTGCTTCTTGTTCAGCTTCTCTCCACGCAGACAGCAGAACCAGAACGTGAGTATCGAGTCTTTGGACAGCTTCTGATCCAAATTCCCTGGTATTGAGGACTAAGACAAGTGAAAAGAAAAACTCCACACGAGAGGCTGAAGGGTGACTACTGCAGGCACACACTGGTATGATGTTTTAAACTATTATTATAATTATTATTATCATCACCATCATTAAAACTGTTTCTCTTTCCTACCATTAACTGGTGTGGCATTGGTTAAAAAAAAAATAAAAAACAGCCAGCATTGTCTGTTCCCGAGGCTGCAGAGATCTACTGATGACACAGTTTGACAATGCACAACAACAATAAAATGAAACAAAACAAAACCTATGTACATATACATATATAGATTGGCAACTGTGGGCACCACCTTTGCACAGAGTGGCTGGGTTTGTGTGTTTATCTGAATCCAGTGTTCTTTGTTCGTTGCGACTCCAGGCATTAGTTTGCCCTCTCTGAGCAATCAAGGATGGGCAGCACAGGATTCTGGGAAGGTTCTGAGGTTTTGCCGTTACTGTCATGGCCTCCTCCATCACCTTCATCCATGTGTGCATCACTCTTGGCATTGGTGCTGTTAAAGGAGTCCCCGCCTCCACAGTCCGTAACGTGGTCACCGATGCTGTCCGGAGACACAGTTTCCGGTGACTGCCCGACATGGGCACTCTGGATAAGGCGGACTAAGCCCTTGACCTTTTCCAAAGAGGCCTGCATTTCATTCTGCTGGGCCAGGATAGTGTTCTTGGTCTCCATGCATTTCTGCAAAAAAAGAGGAGGGGAGTGAGATGGTGGGCAGAGCAGGGCACAGCGCTAGCTGTTACCTGCTGGCCCTCCAGCCCTCCCTGGCCATCACCTGCCACACCCCCAAGTACCCCCTGGCCTGATCTCACCCCCCAGGACGCCCCAGGCCCGCCCTCACTAGCCACCCCGCAGGGCTCCTTACCGTTATGGAGCTGCTGAGAAGCTTGACCCTCTGCTCCAGCTGCTCACGCTCCTGCCTCAGCTCAGAGCTCCATTTCACCAGCTTCTGCTTCTCCTCCTCCTTAGCTGTGGACCGAGGAGTCATATATTCAACTTTTACCTTGTAACATTAAGCCTGACCAAAAACAAAATTAGTGCCTGCAATGCACCTGAGTAGGCCTCAGTTTTTTCACCCACAACCAAGATTGTGATTTTTCTGTCACGATTCTTGCACAATAGATTTCTGTTTATTATTTTGGATTATATACTGATGAGAAAACAATATGTAGAAATGTAGAATATATCACTTAACATGCCAAAATTGCTGTCCGATATCTGAACTTTATCAATATTCAAAGTTAGCAGCACTAGAGCATCTACTGAAATAATGGAGATGATTGCACTGGACAATTAGCCATTTTCACTCACCACTTGTAAGAGGTTTCAAAGTACCGGTCAGCACAATGTTTATCATTCATTATTAAATTTGGCCTGCAAAAGCTCATAGTTTTTTTTTTTTTTTTTATAAATAAAAAGAAAAAACCGCCGTATCCTCTTGCGACTCAATTTCCCTTGCTATGATACACTATAACATACAATGCTGTATTCAAATCTGCTTTGAGTGAATTTAATTAAAAGAATAGGTTGCTTTTTTTTTTACACAAGTCTTTTAAAACCAGATATTATTTACTTTTTACTTGTACTCTGACTTAAGCATGAAAACTGAGTACTTTTCACAGTACTACCCCGGCATTCCTGTGGACCGTCTACCTGCTTTGTAGGCGATGTAGGAATGAACGATGGCTAAGGTTCCGGGCCACGGGATCGCTTCCTCCTTTTTCAGGATCTACACAGAGATGGGGGAAGGATACGAGAAAACAGATTTCATTTCAGCGCAGTGAAATGTTTCAGGATGAGAAAGAGGCAGCATCCCCTGCTGGATGCAGAGTAGGATCCAGGTTACTGCTGGGTTCAGAATGGGCGAACGAAAGGACGGGACACTAGGGAAGTGATGCGTCTCACTTAACAGATGATGTTTGGGACAGGTGGTGGAGCTTACAAAGCCTGCAACAGTCTTATCTCCCGAACCCCCTCAGGAAATTATCCGCCCTCACTCTGTCACCTCCCGTAGTGCCAAAAAGACCTTAACAGCACCCCCTGTCTCCAAGGTATGACAGGACATGTTCACTGACTGTGACATGATCACAGCGCTGGACTGCTGAGCCATGTTCCACGTCTTGCATTTACCTGGTCTTGACATTTGGGACAGATCCACATGCCTCTGGGAATGGCTTTCAGAGGCGGCTCCAGGCAGCCCAGGTGGTAAACGCGAGAGCACGTGTCACACATGAGCAACTGGCCACTGCGACCGCACACAGTGCAGAAATCCTCATGGATGTCTCCCTGTCGGGAAGAATTGCACCAATCAGTACGGCTGCCTCTTAGGCAGGATCAATTGAGATGCAGAGAGGCAGGACTCTGGGCAGGGACAGACAGACCACTGTTTCATTTGGCGTCTTAGGGCTGTGGACAGACCCTGGCGGCATTTTTCACCATTAAAACTTCTTTTGAGACGTTTTGGTTACTGCAAGTTAACACAGGATTGTGAGAACAGACCCGTGTTCAACTACCATAACTGCTACTTGTTATAGGTATTAGTTACTACTTATATACTAGTATCTACTTCAGTACGGGCTGTTAAATGGTAGCAAGCCTCACAGGCTTGACTTGACATCAGGTCATCATGTCAGGGTGGGGTGGGGGGGGGGGCGAGGGAGACTGTCACTTTGTAAGGCTTCAACAAAACATGGAAAGAAAAAAAATAATGACAGATGGATGTAAATGGGACGGCAAAGATTGGAAACAAAATGGGGGTGCGTTCAGTCGCTACCTCAGGGGCTGAAGTGCACGTCGAGGCCCTATGGGGAATTGTGGACACCTCCGATTGGGGGTAACGGGTGTCTTCTGGGGAATGCCACTGTAGGAGGGGCTGGGGGGAGGGAGAATTTGGGCAGGGGACCAGGTTTGGGTGGGGTGGCAGGTTCACTACTAGCCAGCCCAGTGTGGGTGTTCTCTCCAGCAGCTACTTACATCCCCGAAGCTGGGGCTGGGCACAGGGAGGGTGTGGGAGTGGACGGGCCTGTCGGGGGCCGGGGAGGCAGGGTGGCTGCTGGCAGGGCAGGCCGGGCCGAGGCAGCCCAGCTCCGCCACAGTGCTGTATTTGGGAGGGCGACCTGAGTAAAATGAGACAGACGAGAAAAGAAAAAAAAAGGAAAAAAAAGAAAAAGGGAAAAAAAATGGAAGAAGTGGGGAGGAAGAAACAGTTTGTCGGACATACCTTAGACAGGGGTTCCTCGTTGGCTGGCGTGTAAAAGGAGGAGGAGCGCAGTTAGTACACGGGATGGTGGGTGGGTGGCTGGGGGTGGGTGGGGGCAGCGCATGACGGAGACACACGACCAAGACAGAAGTAACACAACCTCATCAGCTACCTCATGGGCCTGGATGTGTGGTGTGGATCACAGAGGTGCTCAGAGACGAGGCCCTCTTGAGCGACGTGGAATCGGCATGCGTGTGGTGTGCGTGTGCTGCCATATACAAGCAGGCAGCTGAGAGACGACATGACTCAAAATAATACAGACCTGGAGACAAAACGAGCAAATTTATTTCACCAGACTACAGCACAAGATAAATGTCCTCGGCAGTTATGGCAGAATGGTAGGAGTGTGGGGTTCTGAGAATGTGTATGTATAGCAGAGCTGTATTATTTCTTTGATTACTTTAATGCAAACCCTATTTTGATGTTCAAATAGTAAAACAATATAGGCAAAGATTCTTAAGAGACCTATAGTAATCCTTTGCAGCTGAAACTAACGTGAAATCTTTGGTCATGACTAGGGATGTAATGATACAGGATTCAATTTTCTCACGATTTTTTAGCAGAATGAGCTGCAGACATATTTCTTTTAACCAGCTTTCACCCTTCCCTTTGCTGCTTCAACTTTGGGGTGATCTGTCTCAAAAGTTAATCAGTTCCAGCTCCTGACCTATAGAATATGACTACAAAGTTTGAAAGAGGTCGTCTATCAAACACTTTGATTTATCATCTTAATGAGAAAACGCCTGCAGAGGACCAGTCCCAAAAATATGAATTCCCCATCTTGAGAATACAATAAATTCATTTATATACACAATATAAAGGCCATAAAATCTCATCTGTTCATGTGGCCTTTTTGCTTGCAAGTACCATTTTTGGTGGAAATAAATAAACTATAGTTTAAGTTAAATCATTAGATATTAAAATTGTGTTCGCGATACATTTATTTCTATAGGTAAATATTGGTTTTAATGTTAGGGGTGATTAATTACAACAACACGTATTTTCATCGATTCAGAATGGATAACTGGAAAGTTGAAATTTCATTCCTAATTTATTCTAGCTGATAATACCTGATCTGTAGTTATTCCTACAGTATATTAAATATGTAAATGCCTTTCTAAAAACAAAATAATCAGTATGGTTTTTGCGGTCAATGGTTCTGAACAAACTATTCTATTGACAACGCGAGATCTTCATGCGGAACCAAAGGTCTGGACCATTGTAGTCTTCATAACCCTAACCAAGGTCTGAAGTCAATATCTATCCTGTCAGCTGCCCGACCCAAATATGGGTGACAAATCAACTTAATTCTGTTCCAGTGGGTCAGTCAATTCGAGGATACTGGTGCCAGAAAGCAGATTTGGACACAAATTTCATAGAACCAAAGAGTCTACAAGGTTTCTGTCTAATTGTGAGAACAAACCAGTCAGAGGCATAAGCTGGCTGTATACTTTAGGCATAAATTGAGGGAATCAATGTGATATAAGCCATAACCACAGTAGTAATCACCATTTTGGTGTGCCACCTGTGTAGGGTCCCTAGATGAACCATCTTATTTTTTCCAGATCCCACCCACCATCCACAATTGGCTGACATAATATGATGCCACACGGTTGATCAGAAGGACTAATTAGTTACTGGTATGCTTTGTACCATGTGTATGTGTAAGTAGTGTAAATTAATATGCATATTAATTGTGTATTTATATTGTATATAGTAAATGTAGTAACCATGTAAAGTTGCTGAGGAATGTGTGCGTTTCATTAGCTTGTAACTGTGTGTCGTGTAAATTGTTGGCTTCTTTGTCTGTGGCACTGCTAGTATTAGTTGATAGTGGCAGTTAATAAAAATGTCTGTCATATCCATTATTAAGCGCTGTCATATCCATTATTAAAATGACTTACGCACTTGCCACAATACGTTTATTTGTGCTCTGTATGAATGGGCTGCAATGAGTCAGGATTGACTGCATGCCAGGGTGGATTGCAGAGGTCTTAAAAAAGAAGGACCAACACATCAAATATTGACTCTTTGCATAAACTTAATGTAATTGTCAAAAAAAGCCTTTGACACTTATGAAATGCTTGTAATTATACTTCAGTATACCATAGAAACATCAGACAAAAAAATCTACAAACACTGTCGCTGCACGTTTTGTGAAAATGAATATTTGTGTCATTCTCAAAACTTTTGACCATGACTATGTGAGTCTGCCACATTGAAAACATTCCGTGCACTCGAGGGGTGTGGTGCGGCACAGTATGCGACAAATTGTTTTTGCTGATGTGTTGATTTCATTTTGTCTACATCGCTTGAAGTACATGGATAGCATTAACTAGGTTTTTAAGGAGTATTTTAGTTTGTAGTAACTTTTACTGACACAACATTTTTGTAACAAATAACACTGTTATTGATACATTACGTACAAGACCATTGTTTGGAGACAAGCATGTAGCAGCATGATTCTTGGTAAAATACGAATCACTTTTTTTTTGGAAGGCAGTACATGGTGATACAGTGGTTAGCATTAACTTCTAGGACCAGGGTTCAAGTTTCTACCATGGTTCTTATATCTGGAGTTTGCATGTGTAATCATGAGGTGTCTTCCAGGTACTCTGGTTCCCCCCCACAGTACAAAGATATGCCAAAGTTAACTGAAGTTACCAAATTGCCTATAGATGTGTATGTGTGAGTGAATGGTGTGTGCGCCCTGCGATGGGTTGGCGCCCCCTCCTAGGTTATTCCCTGCCTTCCGCCGGTAGCTTCCGAGATGGATAATCCTGCATAAGACAAGCCTTATATCTGGCCCATAGATCGATGCAATTGTAGGACGATGTAATGTCATTCCACTTATCTGCTCTGCAATTTCACTGAATAAAAATGAAACAGCCGTTTATCCTCTTGTGTCTCAGTTTTTTATATTTCACCTAACTTTAAAAGCTGTATTCAAACTTGTCTTGAGTGAATTTAAAAGGAGGTTTGTTTTTGTAAGAGTAATAGATTTGAATGTGTAGTAACTGTGACTTATGATGATAATTAAGTCCTTTTAAACCAGGGTTTTTTTTAACTTAAATTTGAGTGATATGTTAATGGATGACTAACATTCTCATTGGAAGCTGTACTTTTCCGACACTGAAAACAGCCCACAGGTCCTGCATGTGAATGTGACTTTGCTTGTTCTGCTGGCTGAGGCATAGAGCTGTGGATCATGCAAAGTGGATTGTGAGCAGATGAGCTTCCATCCTCCCAGAATGATATATTCATGTTTCGAGTCTCATATACAAGGTGTCACCCGCTGTGATTCACCCCAGAGGAGATAAAGCTTATTTTTAAATGTCCTCCTTCAGACGGCCTGGCATGTGAGGGGATTTTTGGCTGCCAGCCGGGCAGTATCTTTGACCCAAAAGCCAGCCAACAAGTTCATACTGACCTCTCTTGCGGGTGCCATGATGGAGCGGCGTGTTCAGGTAGGTGACAGTGTTCTTCTTCCTCTGCACACAGGAAGTTTACATTAGTTGAGAGGGTGACAGTGGCAAGGCCATATTCCTCTGGGGACTTTGGGCTAACGGAGGGAGGCTGAGGTGGCTCTCACCTCTGGCTCAAACACAGCACTGCTGTACACGGGATTCGCTGTTGTCCTCCGCTTGCGCTCTTGCCTCCGGCTCTGAATCTCTGCCCCCCCCCAAGACGGGACCCCCACAGCATGCGTCAAGGTGTGCATGCATGCTTTGCTACAGAGCCAAGCCTAAACCGGACAGGGGTTTTCTTACCTTCCAGATGGTCGTAAGTCACGAGTCCCAGGGCGACCATGAAGGCCAGTTTCTGTGGGGGGGGACAGTGAGTGAGAGAGAGCCTGGGGCTGGTGGAGGGTGGCATTAATGTCTAATGAGGATTGTAAGTGAGAAAAGACCCTGAAGATCACATAAAGCCTGGTTGACACTTAATACGGACGCATACACTCACATGCCTGGTGGGGCATCATTTTCATCATGAAATCGGACCGTATTAGGGGGCCATGCATAAGGACATTGCCCACTTGAAAACTAAAATAATGCAGACTGTCGGTTCAGTGATGCAAACATGCCCCTACCATTCACAACCCAAGGAAAAATGTAAAAGAAAGTCAGAAATGTAGACTGAACTGGAGAGTGTATATAATCATTTTTTCTAACCTCTTTGATCAGACTGAAAACAAATATGGCAGCTTATTAAAAGAAAGGCTGAATGAGGAAGTCCGGAAATGCTGGCATTTATGTGTTTCCTGTTATATGACTATAAACACTTCTATGTGGTTGCAAATTAATGTTTGTAACTGCAACGCCATATACCTGTCTATGTCCATGCATTAGTGACATTACTTTTAGGTGTGGCTTTATTAGCTTTTATTTTCAAGATGTATGTCTGTTTTTTCATATTTTAGTTTCAGTTTTAGTAATTTTATTTCAATGGATAGACGGAAAGGTGTTTGACTCTGGGGGCTACTGTAACTATAGCCAAATACAATTCAAAAGCAGTAGTTGAAAGTTTTTGTTAACAATAACCCTGGCTTGTGTATTCTAAGTAGACAATGCATGGTTAGGTTTATCAAAATTTTTACTTTTCAAAAAACATGCATGCCACAATTTGTAAAGGTAAGCACCACCCCAGGCCTGGACGATTAGCACAAGAAGTATGAGGATTCATGATCGGGGATGGTCCAGCACTATGGTGTGCACATTACAGTATGGCTTCATTCGTGGGAAGTACCAACCAAGCCTTAACATTCGCAACTATTCATTCTCATGTTACATTCGTGTAACATTGTCTGTCTCAATGTCTGCTGGGAAAGCATCTAATAAAAACTAAGTCCCTCCCACTCTTCACCTGGGGGTTCTCTTCACGTTTAGGCTTTGGCGGAGGGGGAGGGGTAGGGGTGCAGGAGGAGCTGCTGGGGGGCTCCGTCTGCTCCATAGTGCCCTGAGCTTTAACAGTCTGTGGGGGGAAAGAGCAGAGAGATGAGATCATCACTCCGGTTTAAACATGGCTGTGCGCAGGTGGAACGAGAGACCTCATGGAACCCAGACACTGCTACAGACAGCACTAGTGTTAGCATCACTAGCGTAAGTTTTAGTGACTCGTGTTACTCATTTGTAATTTCTTAATCACGGTTTTGAAGAACTCTTTGGGGAAGGTCATCATGCAAATATATTAATGAAAAAATTCATGTTATAAAATCAGAATTGCTAGAAGGAAATTAATCAGCTTGGATTGTATTAAGGTAATGACAATGCCAAGAGTTAAGATGAAGCTAATGCTAAGAGTTCATTAAGCTGATGTTAATACTAATACAGTTTATTAAGATGATGCTAATGCCAATGCAGTTTAAGATGTAATGGATGCCAACAGAGTTTAAGTTGACACTAATTCCAACGGAGTTTATTAAGATGAAGTGGATGCCAATGCCAAGAGTTTATTAAGTTGACGCTAATGCCAAAAAATTTTAAGCTGATGCTAATGCCAATAGAGTTTAAGCTGAAGCGGATGCCAGCAGTTCATTAAGCTGACGCTAATACCAATACAGTTTCTGAAGCTAATGCTAATAGAGTATATGGAATTGACACTAACACCATTGGAGTTTAAGCTGAAGTTGATGCCAACAGAGTTTATTAAGTTGACACTAATGCCAATAGTTAATTAAGCTGAAGCAGATTCCAGCAGTCTATTAAGCTGATGCTAATTCCAAAAGTTGACACTAATGGCAATTGATTTTATTAAGCTGATGCTAATGCCAATAGTTTAAGCTGAAGCTAATGGAAAGTGTTTATTAAGCAGAAACTTAGGATAAGAGTGTCACCATTTTTCTGCCCCATTACCTTGGAATCCCCGCTGATGCTGCTGATCTGCAGTGTGTGGGAGGTAGCTAGGTGGCTGTTGGGGGTGGTGATAACGATGCCCGTCAGCTGACTGCCTGACAGGTTCTTGGCGATGGTGGTGCAGGGCTGTCCATTAACGATGTGCACCTGGTGAACGGGGCCGCCTGAGGACCCCATGGGGGCAGAGGGCATCTTTGTGGTGAGCATCACAGGCCGCTGGAGCAGCTGCGGGGCGGCCATCATGGGTGGCGGCAGCGCAGGAGCGATAGGCACATTGTTGGGTGTGGCAGGCTTGGGTCGGACCTGGAAAATGGTGAAGATTCTGTGAGGTGTGGGACAGTTCCCTGTGGTACCTGTGCAAGGCAGTGACAGCAAACTCCCAGTAATTAGAATCCCTCATGGTGTCTCCCTTCAGACCAATCAATGACTGCAGCTGACTGGAGCAAAGGTGGAGTAGGGGATGTGGCTGCAGAAGCAGAGTCAGGAACACTGTCTACTCCTGGGGTTTCTCCTCCCATTACACCGCTCAGGTAAACGACAATGTGCATGATCACATGACATGGGGGGAAGCATGCAGGACTGTAAAAAACATTGCAAAAATATTTATATCGTAAATGCTACTGTAAACACTACAAAAGCATGTATGATACAATGTGAGTGTGATGAAGGCCGCATACAAAGACAGCAGCATGATGCCATGTGGTTCTGACATACCAGCACCGACATCTGACAAAAAAATCCAGATCTGAAATTGTCTCCAAATCATCCCTAGAGCACCAGAAGTGCCCTGGCTGAAATGGCCAAACATATGCAAACCAGCACCCTCTGCTGTTACTGCCTGTGTGTTTTGTCTAGAGACGATGACCAGAAAAGGCTGTAGGAGGTCCCTATTGAGCCTCGAGGCTCCAGTGCCACATTATACGTAACCTGGGGGAAAATTGCCTTTCTACTGACTGGCAGATGTCCCTTCTATCATGGCTAAGACACTGAGGACTGAGAGTGGAAGGATGGTGTACAGTACATCCAGAGAGATGAAGATGACGAACCTGTGGCAGAAAGGTGGGTCGAGGAGTCAGTCTAGGAGGGGGGATGAACTGAGGAACTCTGATAGGCTGGGCAGCAGAGGTGGTCTGCACCTGTGAAGAAGGCAGCCTGCTTTTACAGACACATCCACCACATACGTATACATACACACACACACACACACACACACACACACACAAATAGGCTGGGTGGTGGAAGTGGTCTGCACCTGTGATGAAAGCAGCCTGGCATTACAGATGCATCCACCACACAGGTATGCAAGCATGCACGCAACTCTTGCCTCGTTTCCACCAACGTGGTGCTGCTGCTGAATTTTTCCCAATCTGGAACTAGTTCCACACATTTCCATGGCAAAAAACATTGGAATAAATGCCTCCAGTTCAGCACAACAGAAAAGCTGGTCTCAGAATTTGGCACCATAACATCAGAGAAACTGGAATGGGCTATCGCATCCGAACTTTCCGCGTACCCAGAAAACTCAATACAAAGCTGATAGTTTAGTCCAGGGGTCACCAACATGGTGCCTGCGGGCACCAGGATGCCCCCAAAGACCATGAGTCTCCTGCGAACCTGTTCTAAAAATAGCACAACTCACCAGTGAGCAGCGTCTAAAACTTAATTTTATCTGGTTGCTATTCTTCTTTAATCATATTTGCATTTATATAGATATGAAAATGACAATATCTAAAAAAAAAGGCATTTAAAACATGTTCAGTATACATGAAGTTTATATGAGTAGGAGGGTGTTTCAAACTGGTAGCCCTTTGTATGGCTCAATACCCGTGAAGTAGCTCTCAGTTTCAAAAAGGTTGGTGACCCCTGGTTTAGTCTAATATCTCTGGTGCTAGCAGTGAAACAACTCAGCAGCTTATTCTGTGAAATATTATAACGATTGTGTGTTGAAAAGGTCATAAGGCTCAGTTTTTAGCAGGTTTTAGGAGACTTTTACTGCATGAGTGAGCAAGAATAAACACACACAGACGGGCAGGGAAGCTTTTACGAAGACAAAAGTGGAAAAAGAGACAGTCATATTCTGAAAATGTTTTTTTTTTTTTGGTTCGGCAGCTTATAAAAACTCCAAAAAAGTCCAAAATAAATCCAAAAAATGAAATAAAGATTAACTTTTAATTTTCTGTTTTGTTCTTTTTTGAAATTGGTGGAAACATAGGCAGGTTCTCAAAAAGGCACCAAGCATGAACCAGCCCAGCACCGGCACCAGCTCTATGTTGGTGGAAACAATACACCTGATAGGCTGGGCGGTGGATGTGGTCTGCACCTGCAATGAAAGCAGCCAGCTATTATAGACACTTCCACCACACACACATATGCTCTGAACACAAACGACGACGCTTTGATACCAAAACACGCAGAAGCAGAATGTACACCTAGAAACTGAGGCACATTGGATTATTTGGATGCTACAAGGGTCCTTATTTTTACTGTTACCCAAGACTTCATGGGACATCCAAACAGTCAACCCATCACATGACACTCTCCTGCCAATGACTTGCTCTTGAAAACTCCCCCCAAGCTGCACTTACTACAACGGCGTTCATGGGAACTATTCGCACAGGATCTGCTCCCTGACTGGCCAGCTTGCCAGACGTCTGAAGGTCGATTGGCACGCACTGTAAATCAGGGCTGATGGCGCCGGACTTGGGTGTGTTGCTGATAGCCGTGACCATGGCAACCGTGGGCCGCTGCATCACGGCAGAAGTGGGCAACATTGGGGTGGCAGCTTTCAGCACCAGAGGCAGGGTCTTCGTGGTGATGACCGAGGAGACGGACACAGCCTTCTGCTCGAGGGGGGCAAGAGGCAAACACATGCTCATTTACTCACCTGAAATCACATTGCAGGCTTTGGGAAGTAGGGCACTTTTACAGCATGCTGAGAACAGTGCCCCCGAAGTGGGGCGAGCTTCAGCTTCATGCTAGGCTGGGAATCCACAGTAGCCCAATGGCAAAACCCAGCCAGTAAATATGCTCAATCTGGCAGAGTTCGCAGTGGAGGGCAAGAGCACTCCAGACCAGAGAGGGCTGGGAAACATGGCGCTGTGGACAACCCTGCAGCCCAGAGACCGCGCGTCCATGGAGACAAGGCCGGTCTCTGTGCAACAGATGGTGGCAGTCTGAGAGGCAGAGCTGCTGTTCAATGGCCGGGGGGGAGAGGGGGGGTGGTCTCTCCAATATAAAATTTAAGCTTTGGATCCTGGCCAAAACAACTACATACAGAGGTGCTGACAGTGAATTGCCTCCAAACTAGACAGACATAAATACAAGGGGTTAAAGTGACAGACCCCTCTCTGCATTACATATGATGTGTTTGTTACAATCTAAATATTTACTAAGTTGTACTTTTTTAATTTAACACCAGTACATCTTATATTCATTATAATATTGATATATTCCCTCTAGTGAACTGTTATATAAAGGCTGATATCACGTAGGGGGCTTTATCTGTCAGAACCTGCTCTGTGTGCCTTCACATTTTCTTATTTATGAAGGATTTAATAGACACTGTACTGCAAACAGGGCCTTTAAGGAAGCTGTCGGGTTTATAGGAACATTAAAAATGAAACGATGCTCGGTCTTATTCAAATGGCAATAACACACATTTCCCAAAACTGACAGAATGTTTCTAAAAATTGGTGAGACCCAGGATGGAAGGACCACATGCATAGTGAACACTGACTAATGTTGCATTTCACCTGTACTAATGAAACGGCAAAACATTAAACAACAAAGGAAACCTAAATGCGGGTACTGATGAAGATTAGCAGGGGGTTTCCGATTTGGTTTTGATCCTGATTTCACTGAATCGCTGATCACAAAGCCACGTATCTTTCTTGTGTATTTTAATTCATAACTCGTTGAAATCACAAAAAAAAAAACGCTGAATAAATCCATAATCTGTCTTCTTTTCAAAACGTCCATTGTTGGAAGTATTAAAGTTTTTTAAATTAGGTTAAATTGGTAAACCATGTCACCCTTCTTTGTTTTATCTGCATCCGGGGTGAAGATCATATGAAGATCGCTATTCGAATTCTAAATAGCCGCATTATCGCGTATTCAAATCGCATTTGCATGGTAGTTTGATGAACGCAGCGGTGAAACACAATTCAGATACATCCTCATTAGTGCCATAAAAAGGGGGGGGGGGGGATGTGGCCAAGTGTGAATGACTCATGCATAGACATGAGAGATTCTACTGTACATATTCAATGGAAGGAGACTAGAAATAGTTAGATTTTTCTTATTTATTTATCCAATGGAATGTTGCAACTGCACCATTTAGTCATTTTCATGTAGCCAAGACTTTAGTGATCAGGTATCAAAACAAACTTCCACCATTTGCTTACTATTTACTTTTATAATCTTTCTGCAAGTGTTCCAAACTGCATTTTGCAATGTCTACGTATACTTTAATATCAAATTACAAACTTCACATAAATCTGACATATTTACAAAGAACACTAAGATTAAGATGAGTGTAATGCCAAAACAAATATAAGAAATAATTTATTTGCCATGAATTAAGTTCATGATATTGAAGAAACGTGTGATAATGCCCCAGTCAGTGAATGTGTGTTCCCTACCCCTAGACCACAGAGGGTCAAAGGTGAAACAGGCTTCCCATAAGCCCTCTGTAAGGTCAGGTGCACAAGAGCAGCTCTCGCGCAAACAAAGGGGTGTCGGCGCTACCTGCTGGCCACCAGGGCTGTGTGCAGGCAGGGAGAGGGCAGCTTGGCCTGCGGGGGGCGCCAGGGCCTTGCAGTCAGGTTGTACGTCTGGCTGTTCCTGCTTCACCAGCAGGTCCTTCCTCAGCTGCTCCACTACCTTTTTCTGGAGGACAGGAACAGAGAGGGACAATGGCGTGGCATGATGTCAGAGTGAGTGGCGTAGGAAGTGACCCAAAGCCAAAGCCATTCATGTTAGTCTGCGTTGGTTGTCACTTTTAAAGCAGTTTTTTTAAAACACTTCCCAAAATTATATTTTTACTGTCATTCCCACCTAAAAAGGTTTGTCCTACATTAACATTAAGAGGATTCATGTGACCATTTATTATTATCATTACTGGCAAATATTTCAAGCCAGTCTCTCACATCCTTTCAGACAATGCATTCAAAGTGCCTAGAAAACGGAACAGATACGGACTGAAATCGACAAGAGTAATGGTTCATGCTCATTAAATGGTCCTTAGGAAAGTGCTTCTCTCCAACAGTATGGGGTGGTGGGGGGGCAGGAGCTTGTCCCAGGCAGGATGGGGCCCAAGGCAGATGTGCAGGCTGGTGGGATTGCCACTCCATTAAACGGCACATACACACCCAGGTTGGTTTAGGGATGCCAGTTAGCCTAACCTGTCAGTCTTGGAACTGCAGACAAAGGTGAAACACGGAAACAATGCAGAGATGGGATTCGAGCCCCCAACCCTAGCTGTTCTGAGATATCAGGAGAATCATCCCCTGTGCCCCAAAGTAAAAATCCAGACCAAGATTGTTTCAACCAACTAGTTTAGTATAAAAAGTCACAGTCACAGAGTATTCAACTGGCTTGTTGAAACAAAATCTTAGTCTGGACTTGGACTCTTTGCAAACTATCCACCTCTGCCTGGGGGTAGTGGGTGTGGGCATATGCACGGCTGTCCTGCTGAATGGCCTGAAGCACCTTCCTATAAAATTCAGGCTGAACATGAGAAGCAGCCACCCAACACTCCCATCAAACACACTGAGCAATAACACCACTGCTCCAGCACATGTTTAAAGGAAAAGCGTCCAGCTTGTTTTTCACCCGAGCATGATAAAGACTCCATAACTCAAGATTGAGCATTCTTAAATCCTTCAATTTGTATGTCAAAGACGGGATGGTTTCATATGACCCGGCCAACCGCAGTTCACTATGAGAACTCTGAGGGACAGTACATACTTTGGAATGAATAGCACGGATACAGTACCAACACACCACAACACCAACATGGGATGACCTGCCCAGGACAGAGAGCATCTAATTCTGCCATCTGAGAGCCCTGGCACTGCCCCCAGTTTGGGTTGATCTGAAACGGCTGTGATTCCTCCATCACTCCATGCGGAAGTATGAATAGTATTATTTACAGATATTTTATGGGTTCCACTGAAATAAAGGTAGCTGATTACGACAAAGATCTTGGTGTGTATGTTGATGCTTCCATGTCCCACTCTTGCCAGTGTGGGGAAGCAATATTAAAGGCCAATAGAATGTTGGGTTACATCTCTAGGTGTGTGGAGTTTAAGTCAAGGAAGTGATGCTACATTTATACAATTCCTTGGTAAGACCCCACCTAGCATATAGTGTGCAGGTTTGGTCACCATACCTTAAGAAGGACATTGCTGCCTTAGAAAAGGTGCAACGGAGGGTTATGAGAATGATTCCTGGTCTTAGAGGAATGTCTTATGAGGAGAGGTTAGGTGAGCTGAATCTGTTTAGCCTTGACCAAAGGAGACTAAGAGGGGACATGATCCAGGTCTATGAGATTCTAACAGGTCTGGATGCTGTTCAGCCAAATGGGTATTTCAATATTAGTTTAAATACTAGAACTTGTGGTGATAAGTGGAAATTAGCAGGAGAACGTTTTAAAGTTAGAGTATGGAATAGTCTTCCTGCTAGCGTAGTGGAAGCTAAAACCCTGGGTTCCTTTAAATCAGAGCTAGATAAGATTTTAACAACTCTGAGCTATTAGTTCTCCCCAAATGAGCTTAATGGGCCGAATGGCCTCCTCTCGTTTGTAAATTTCATATGTTCCTAAGTAAACCAGATGAATTCAAACAAACAATCTAATAACTGCTGTGTTTTATCTTTAAATTCAAATTATTCTATTGCTGTCACAGTAGTCCTTCAAAAGTCCTTTGGTCAAAAGGAACAAATGGCAAAGGAGTCAACGCAGTTCCCCAGTCATACTTGCCAAGAGATCATGCAGCAGCACATTTATAAATGTCACCTAAAGAGAGAAACTAGTGACTACCATGGCACACACTGACACCAAGCCCAGACAGGAAGATGTTCCTGCTGTAGACAGTGTGGTGGGTCCCTTGAGCACCTGGATCACTCCACAGTAGTTCAGCATTTTAAAACAAGCTTTCTGATTTGAATTTGGCATGTGAATTTCACATATTTCCCAAGGACCAGAAATGTATATTGTTTATTTTTATTTTGACTTACAGTACCTTTTCTACAGCGTGGGTGAAAAAAATGACAATTCAGAGTGTGTTCCTATGAGCTGTAATGTTTTTACCACAGACACATGGGTCAACTACAGCTTGTTGGAAAGCTCAGAAAGGACACATTTTCATGGTTCACATACATACATGTATTTCATTAAAAAACTGTCACTACAAGACCTTCACAGTTTTTTCCATCACTGCATCTAGTAAAAATGCAGTTTGCTAGATGGCCTTGAAAACAAAACCTTACTCGTGCAAAAAGACTCAGAGCTTTCCAACAAACTATAGCTGAGCCATATACTGTAGCTGCAATAAAAAAATTTAATAAAATAGTAAAATTTAGAGCCCATAATGATTTTTTTTATAAAGATACATCTCTTTAAAAAAGACCATTCAACATTTTTTAAGAAGCTGCAATGTTAAATCCTGGTTTGATTTTGGTTCTGCTGGCAGAAGGTTATACTGAGTGGCAGGTTGCTTCCAGGCTCAAAATTTCTAAGACTGCAGAAAACAAGGTGAAGTAAAAGAAACTGACCAGAAACCAGCCACGTAAATGGAAGAAGCGACCTTCCAATGGAATGAAATGACTGTTAACTTATCCGACAGTTTCTCATGACGTCAAGTGACCTTCAAAAGGAATGCGAAACATTAAGTGCCGGTATGAAGTGCACTGCTAGGACAGTTCGTAACAGGCTCCTAGAAACAGAACTGAAGTCCCATAAAGCGGAGAAGCTTTTCATCACTGAGGAGAAGAACCAGGCTGAAGTGTGCAAAAAAAAAAAAAAAAAAAAAAAAAAAAAAAAAAAAAGATTGCAAGTTCAAACCCAGCCTCAGCATGTCTGCGGGTCCTTGAGCAAGACCCTGGGCGCCCCCACAGGTGTCAGCCCTTCGCGGACAGCTTGATCTACAAAGAGCAAGTTGAGGGAGGCTTAAGAATTTCCCCACAGGGATCAATAAAGTTGTTATTATCATTATTAAATTTAATCAAAATAAAAAAAAGGTTATTCAAAGGCCATCAGCTTAATTTAAAAGGAAGGACCCACCTTCATCTGAGGGAAGTAACTAGTACCACATCTAAAGCTGAGCTCTCTTTAAGCTTATACTGATAACCCTTTCACACCATGGACAGTGCCCATGCTGAAAGAAATTCTTCTTCACTGACTTTACGTTTTAAGATTTTTTCCTGAATAAACACTTGGGCAGCTGAACGATGTTTTACCAGGTGCACTGATATCATAACAGTAGCCTATTCTAAAACGGTGATCAATGCATAGGATTAACATTAGGCTACATCTATAGACAACATCCATATATACTCTGCCGCCATCTGGTAACTGGTAGCAGAGTATAGGTCTTCTATTGGCCAACAACTTGCTGGTAGCCTATACTTAAACGTAGTGAGATCTTAATCAAATAAAACGGGTGGGGAACAATAAAGCTGTTATATGCATGTAGTCGGTATAGCCTACAACTGTGGTTTTATTCGTTTGCTGTCAATACGTTATCTGTCCATACGAGCTAAGTTTCCCTTTCATTTGAAAATATCAAATTTACTCTGAGGGTCATGTGATGTTTTATACAAGTTGGAACCCTATATTTTGAAAACCTGGATACACTCCCTTCGGACTAAATTGAACTATAAATGAATAAACAAATTGAAATTGTTCATATATAACACTTCATCACTTTGATATATTGTAGTTGTACTCTCACTATTTTGTTTAATCTATTTTTATTTATCTTTGCATTTTTATTTATTATACTTTAAAAAAAAATCTCATTACTCTTTTTTTCTTTAATTTAATTGATTAACTTTTTTGTTTTCTTGTTTGTTCTTTTTGGGGTAGGGGGGTGTTCTGAAAAAATGGAAAATCATTTACACTGCTGTCTTTAACCCTCTGGAGTCTGAGATCTCTTAGCCACTTTCGAGGTAGTCTGACATGCCATAACATTTTAAAATATTTCACCAAATCCAAAAACATTTATCCCACAGTATTACATGTAATTTAATTCAACACAAACTTACCTATTAAATTCTATTTCTTGTTAAAATCAACTCTAAACACATGCTTTTCAAAAACGTATTTTCAGATATGATGAGAAATTGTAAATAATCACATTACAAACATTTCCAGCCAAGACTTTTGAGCTCTGAAGCTTATAGGCACAGGGGTTGGCTACACATAAGTGAATGAAACATTCTGAAATTTTATGTGGTTTGATTACCTAAGTGTTAGAACTTTAGAGTGACACTCCTTTTTTCCCAAGTCAGTGGCCTATACAATGAATATTGATGAGATAGGTGTCTCGACACCTGTAGTAGTTTGCATACTGTCAATGGCCCATCAGTCTGGAATGTCACTGCACCCCACACCCATCACTTTGGAAAGGTAGTTTGAAACACAAGAAAAGTAGCAACAATAAAATCCTTTTGACAGTTTATTGGTAAATGGAATGAAAAATGAAAAACTGTGAGCAGTCGCTATAGAAAGCGATGCATACGATGCAGTGCCTATGCAGAGTTAATGGAAATAAAATAATTCACTATTAACAATGCTCTGGGGACGAGGGCATCATGGACCGCATAGTGTATTTCAGTTTATATCTTGCTAAAATCATTATGTAGAATCATGAAAAAATCACTAACTAAATCTATAATCTGTCTTCATTTCAAAACTTCTATTGTTGGAAGTATTAAAGTATCTTAAATTAGGTTAAATAGGCAAAAGTAAACAACGTCACCTTTCTTTGTTGTACCTGCATCAGGGGCGTATAACACCACTCTCAGCTGAAGATCGCTATTCACATTCTAAATAGGCTGGATCTAAAGCAGCAACCTCGTCATTACAGGCATACAGGCTTAGCCCACTGACCCATGCACACAAGTATAAGATTCGCTGTTGAAAGTGGCAACATTGACGCAAAACTTCAGCGGCAGAGAAGTATGCACGTGCCATTTTGTAGCCGATCAGTGTAAACACCACCGACATGTGCTCTTCTTTATTTTAATTACAATGAGCGTATTCACATGTCTTTACCCAATACTAACCGTCGGATTATCAAGTTATCAGGCGAATAGCACGATTTGCAAGTGGGTGGGCTGCTTCGAGACGCAGACGCTTAAGTCAATCACTCTTGTTCTTTCTACTTATATCACAATGGTGTAAAAATATATTTCGTTTCTACCTATACATATTTGAAAATAAGACCGTCCAAAGTTTCTGTTTTTTTTTAATGTGTATAGGGGTGGGCAATATACCGGTAGACACAACTAATCGGTAGAAATTTGTCAACCAAGAGAGATTTTGGTCTATTGTCTTAATCGCGATTGAGATCACATGACGTTGCACGTTAGGTAACCACGCAATGCACATTCACTTCGACAATGGAAGAAGCGGTGAGTTTGCTTACATGTGATGAAACCAACAACGAGAAGATTGTAAAGAAAAAAGGTGCATCGTCTGTGGTGTGGAATTGGTTTGGGTATAGGAAAAGTGATACGAATGAGATGAACGTGATTGCAAGGTATGCAAGAGCACTGTTTTAGCTAGCGGTGGAAATTCACAGTTTAAATAAAATTACATTATATAAAACAGTTCCTTGTGTTTGAATTTTTATTTATGCATTTCCAAATTGCTATATTGTGATATATATCGTTATCGAGGTAGAAAATTGCTTATACCGTGATAGAAGATTTTGGTTATATCACCCACTCCTAAATGTGTATATGACAAAAACTTGCAGAGTTTGGTGAAATTTCTGTCAGATCCTGTTGCCGGGATCGCCAACTCCAGAGGGCTAAAGTCAAGTCTTAAGTCTTTGTTTGTGCGATGAAAGTGCAACTCGAGTCAGAGTCCCCATCTCTGCCGCGTACTAGCATACATGACTTGCAGTTCATTCATGAAAGCATCACTGATTGTGACCTGCATATTCACTGGAAGAAAAAAAAACTGCAGCTTGTAGAAGTTGTTGGCAGATGTGCTCAAATGACTTGCGGGACACTCAGAAATCTTGCATGGATGTGTTGGGTTAAACCCAGGAACAATAACCTATAAAGCTAAATATAATGTAAGCATTTGCAGTAAATTCAAAATTCAAACATGGTACCCCTCCCACAGCAACACATACACACTGAAGCCAACATTCTACCCTTTCTGCACCAAGTGCAGTGTGAATTTGAAATGGCTTTTGGTGAGCTCCAACATAGCTCTGGCCGAGCACTAGCACAAGCACCAGCTCTGGCCAGGGCTTGGGGCACGATAGCTCCCTCTTGGGTTGAGCGGTTGGTTGGCGTGGGGGCGGTGGGGTGGCCTTGAATGCCGGATTCCCCCTGCCTTCGCTTTGGGGTGGGCGGCGCTGTCACAGCCCCTGTTCTCCCAAAAAATGCCAGCACATCCAAAGACAAATCAATTCACACCTACATTTGCACATACAAGAATGGGCGCATACGAGGTTGAGCGATCAGTATCATTATTATTTATTATTTCTTTTTAGCGTATGGTATAGATATAGGAATTGAAATTTACACGTATACATGTATAGGATCACGTGTATGTATGCTATATTTTTTATTTATATATAATATATAATTTTCTCCATACTAACTTTTTGACTAAAAGTCCACATCAGATTTTAATTCAATTCTCAATGCAGGAACAATATTTCATCAAACTTTAATGAAGTCGCAATAACTGTCAAATCTGGTGCATTAAAAAGGTACTCATAAGGTCCACAACCCCTGGCCTAGCTCTTCTACCAAGCCTGGTATCCATCTGATGACTAACATTCCAAGGACTGTTTTTATGCCACCCACAAAGTCTGGGGTCCCAGCTGAAATGTACAAAATGTACAACTTCACCACCGGCACAATGTAGTCAGGGAGGTAACATTCTCCTGGCCTCTACCAAACCATGGACGGTCTCAAGCCCAGCTGATAAAGGAAGAGGGTTGGACACTGGGCTGGTGACCCACCCTAGTACTGGGCGGTATAAATGGTATACGATATAAATTTGGCCACGGGAGAGATTTTGATTATACCGCCCTACCGCAGAAATTTCCACTCCTTGCCCGCAAAAATGAGACGATGAATAAATAATTTATTATTTATATGATTTAAATGAAAAATGTTTATATGATTATTGCTGCACCTAGCAGCAGAGTTCTGCATGGGTCTGATTTTGACAAACCGCATCCGCCCATGCCAGTCATACTTAAACCCGTATCCGAACCGTTATCCGACAGAAATAAAATAAAATTCCGCACCCGATCCGCTATAAATAC
>JAODKE010000020.1:11983763-12002149 GCA_026779605.1 Mormyrus hasselquistii | reverse complement strand
AAACAGAGGGGCACACGCCTACACATGCACGCACACATAGAGACATGCACATGTGCAGAAGGGCACACACACACACAGTGGGGCGCACACACAAACACAGGTGTGTCTATCAATCTTACATAGCCTGTGAATAAGAACGTCGCAACTGCGTATAACAGCACACAGACCCGTATCGTAACACCCTGCCACACATTCACAATCCCTGCAATGCTGCCCAGAAAACAAGCACATTCAACCCCACGCTGCCCTGTATCCTGACATCACCTCATTTCTGTTAATATGGTACACAATGGTAACAATCAAGTGTCAGACCAAACGATCCATATGTGGAGTGCCAAAATGACCTTCAGCAAGGAGCTTAACACCATGAAACTGGGCATAATGCCACCCTGGCTGGATGAGGATGCAACCAGGGGATTCATAGATCACCAAGACCAAAGCAATGAAGCATTGGTAAGGAGCGCTAGTGCCACCTATAGGTGGGTTGTAGCAGTCACTTCCAGCAAAGTGACTAGCAGTCTCTTACCATAAGAGGACCCACTCGAAAACACAATAAATCACCCCAGCGAAAGGGCACCATTAAAATATTCAATTTTACAAGATCTACTGTAAATTAAGAGCTTTTCTGTAATTTATTTATTACACAATATTATATAATAGTACTATCTTATCGGCGTGTGAAGAACAGATGCTGGCTGAACAATCATTATAGAAAATGTAGAGCTTCCTTCCTGCAACATGGCAGCCTCTTCCCTCACAAGTCACATGCTGTGGTCAAGACTTGGGACAGGCAACTTTAATGTAAAACGCAGACCACCACCCAGGAGGTCAAGTTAATGGGAAGGAGCTAACCAGTCCTAACCCTCCCCCCCCCTCCCCCGTCCTGAGGGCACCAGACGTGCAGCTGTAAGAGCCCCCAAGTCCACAACACTCACCACTTGAGTCCCCCACACTCACCCTGGGGGAGCCCGCATGTCCTTCACACTCCCACAGGGACATCCACGTATCCCTCACACTCCAATATCCTACCTGCCTCTCGCTCAGAGCTGTGATCTTGGCTTGTAATTCATGGAGTTGCGTCTTCAGGTCCACGTTCTGAAAGAAAGAGTTGACAGCTTGTTATAGCTCACATGGTACTGGGGACCACAGGAGAATTGTAGAAGGCCACAGATTCTCCACCCTACTTCAAATGACAAAGGAACGACCAGGATGGGGGCGCCTGTCATGCAAGGGGCTTGGCAGATATTTTCTGATAGAGCCATGCCCCCAGGCCATGACGACCCAAGAAATGCCCACCTATGGTCCCTCAAAAGCAACAATGGCTGAAACTTCAGACACACTTCGCAGGAGACAAATGACACCAGAAAAGGGGTAATTTAAAACATCATCTTCCAATCCTACAGGTTTGCATCCCAACAATAGCCAGTTGACAACACCTACTGGATGAGGACCCCCGCGCATTGGTAGAACATCGCACCCCATTGACAGAGCATTGCCCACTAGTGGGATATCCCACCCTCGGTGTAGAGCAGTGTTTCCCAAACCAGGTCAGGTTTTTGCTCTCTCCCAGCTCCCAGCCAAGCAAGGACAATGAATAACTGGCACAGATGTGCTGGGAGCTGAGAGGAAGCAAAAAAATGGACTGTATGGGGGTTCCCCGAGGACTGGGCTGGGAAACACTGGTGTAGAGTATCAGCCCCACTGGTAGAACATCCCACACTACTGGCAGTTCATGAACCATCTTTGTCCCTTAAGTTTGACATCATGTTTAAAATGATATAACATTTGCTCCTTAATAACCTCTCCATTATTCTTAAACTTCCCTGGTGAGATACCACAGGAGCACACAGTGTGTATGGGTTTGTGATAGGAATGAAGATGCTGAGCAAACGCCTCATCAACTGGCAGACTGTAGGCTGTTAGTGAGCTTGTTAATATCATCATTAAACTTCTGCCTTGCTCAAAGACTAAGGAAAATGAGCCGCAGCAAAGCTCCAAGAAAGTGGACGGCATGTGTGGCCACTGCAAAGCTGGGGATGCCACTGAGTGAACTGCAGCTGATTTCACACTCATACTCTGCAGGAGGAAAAGACTTGGACTCCAGCAATGAGGCAGTATCTAAATCCCCAGGACCCGAATAGCTGAAGTACTCAGAAAGACAGGGACCTGTTCAAGTCAGAGTAAAGCTTCACCCACATATCAGAATACAAATTAAAGAGACACCACAAAGGTGCTCAGCAGTCACATTAAAAAGCCAAGTAATTAAAAGGGGAAAAATCATACATTTTATATTGTACATACAAGTAACCAAATAGCTCAAAGAGTGGTTCTGGTTAAGGAATGTTCCCTTCCGAAATCTGCCGAACATGTGTGTTGGAGCATACCTGTGGATCCTGCTTCATCTGGGCCACGAGTTTCTGTGGGAGAAGAAAAAATATTTGCTGAATATTCATGGAAACACATGAATATTCTGCCAATAGAGATACCAATCCAATATCTTTCCCTCTTTATCAACTACTAAGCATTACATGAGACATGTGTATCACTACTTTTCAATTAACATGGCAAACGATCTGCATTTAGTGTGGTAGTGGCATTGTTAGAATATGCTCAAAATAGGAAAATATTATGATTGTTACCCAAACAAAAGCTATGCCACTACGCTATAAAGAAATCCATAGCCAATATGTTTTGTTTTATGCAGTAACAACTTTCACAAAAATGAACAGAAATATTTCTTAAAGTGCAAGCTGTTGCCAAATTAAATAGTAATACAAAAAAATCAATCATAAAAATATTACCATATACCACATATAACCATTTCTAGTTAAAAAAGTACATGAGTCTTCAATACAAAATACACTGGAGCACAGATAAAATTTAAAAAAAAAGTAGTAAGCAACCAAAATTTTGAAAGAATAAAAGTTTGAAAATATCTAGTTTGTATAAATTCTGTCTTCCGAATTTAAGACAAATCAGGAATAGCCTGACACACACGGCACTCTGCAGATTTGCTTTTTTCACACAGACTTGACAACTCTGACCCCCATGTGTCTGAACACCCAGCCATCACGTAATCCTCACTTCTGTTTACAGTATGACGTGCTAAGGCCACAAGCATTTTTTGTGATTTTTTTCAGGCTAGGACCCATCACTGATTGTTTCTTACTCCCCCCAGCCCCGCAATATCCAATCCGACACTGATAGTGGGTATGGACTCAATCGAACAATCTTTATTATTCACTTTCTAGCTGTAGTATTTTTCAACTGACAAGCTAGACGGCTCTTAATCACAGACCTCTGCTGTCCATGTCGTTTTTGAATGTCGAGTCCTTTCTCTACATATGTTAAAACTTGTTAATATCAATGAAAATCTGTGCTGTAACAAGATATTGGTTCTGCATTTTGAGTGGATAGCAACTCTTGTACGCCTCTTCATTTCCCAGATTACTTTAAGGGCAAATTGTAAGTACCATTTGAATGTCCGCATGTGCACTTGCATTCAATAGCTGTCACTCTTTTAGTCACTGGTAGTGAATGGACAGTGTATTTAACAATCACTATGTATAGGAATACATAATTCAAAAATCATATGGTGTGTATTGTCTCCCATAGTCCACTCTTTACTAGACTGGACTGCTTTATTTTTATAGTTATTCATCTATTTATTCTACCATTTGCACTTTGAATGGCAAAATTATAAATGAACAGGAATGCTGCTCTCCTAAAAAACATCAACACCTTTGTCGTCTTCACCGGACACATAACCATGGTGCGTATGTGATAAAGGAATACTGAATGGGCTTTAAAGGGTGACATGTTATTTAATAATAAAGAATAATAAAGGAATTAAGACTATGAATTAATAAAAACTATGAATAAATACAAAAACCATGTTTGGAAATTAAGATTAATTCTGAGAATTCAGTCAATTTTCTTGACGCTATCAGCGATCTGCTGCAGCATGCCTTTCTAACTTTGACGGTAGTCACATTGTTGCTCTTCACAGTTACTGTGCTTAGAATTCTTCATATTTTCACCATAACACTCTGTTCCGCTGCACTGAAATATGCAGCCCTGTTGTGACCCATGCTTACGTGATTGGCTGATCGTTGCACAAGGCACACTTTTATGGGCACGTGATCGGGAAGTAATCTTGGTCTCCAAGAAAACCTGCCTTGACGTAGACTGCTGATAGTCAGTGTCGTGATACAGTTTCTTGGATTACATTTGTTTGGTTCTGTGAAGATGACCTTATTTTCTAACCCTGACTTGAGCTTTGTGACAAAGGCCTCTGCTAATGCAGTAGGTAATCATAAAATTACATGTACAAATGGAATAACCAAAGTTAAACTTCACAAAAAAAAAGGTTCTCTGGATTTTTTTAAATGATTGCAACATCTCATACACATAAGCAAAATATATACTGGCTCTCAGATAGGTATTTAGCAAACAAAAATAAAACAGAACAGCAAGCAAATTTAATTCGCAGAGGTTTTGCAATGCTGTTCAAACCTTGACAAGGATGACCATCTCTGGAGGGCCAGTAGTACCACCCAGCTGATGGTGGGCTAGATAAGAAGTCAGTCTATACCCCACTCGATCCCAGGCTTATTCTATGTAAACCCTGGCAAAGGCTTCAAAAGAAACTTAAGTAAATCAGGCAACAGGCCTATTAATTGTAACACTTTCCTATGTGTGTGGCAGTGTAACTGCACAGAAACATGAGCAAGCTGGGTGATTCTGCTCGAAAGGTCAATGACATGCGATGAAGAAAAGGAAGATATAACAGAACTAGTGAGGAGGTGGAAAAACTATTAAGGGCTTGTAACCCACAGGCTGGGCCCCTGCCATGCCACCACTGAGTAAAGTGCATTGGAACCTGAATTTTCAAATGTGTCACACCTCGTTCACTTCTCATTTCAATCATATTGTTTGGTAAAAAAAAAAAGTCTTGGTTGTCAAATGCATTTTTAGTTCTCAACTTACCAAACCTTTCATGCAAAAGGATGCGTCTTTTTACACAAACAAAGGACAGAACGCATATGTACGAGTTAGTCTACCGCTAATACTCACGTAGTGAATATTTCCGCCAAAATGTGCTGTAAATGCTCATTTTTTTTGCTTTTTTTTAAATAAGCCATCATTGGTCCTAAGAAGGATAGTGAGAGCAGCAAACCAAAAAGTAAAGTTGTGAGAACCAGGATAAAGATTAAAAAGAAAATAACTGCATGCCATTCTCTTTCCACAGTACAGGTAAAGTGCAGCAAAATCTTCATGAATTTCATGTATTTATGGGTTTTAACGTTCTTGTTTATGGTTTTAGCATTATGTATTTGCTTATACAGCTTTAAACAGTCAATTTAGGACAGATTAATCCAGTTTTTCCTATGATTCAGTTTTCGATCAAATCAGTTCTTGGACAGCCTCCTGCAACGGATTAAGTTTGAAAACCGAGGTTACACTGTACCTAAAGGGGCCCTGGCACGTCACCACTGAGTAAGGTGCATAAAGGGACCCTGGCATATCTTGACTGAGTGAGGTAATTTAAGGGGCCCTGCCATGGGAACACAACCTAGAAAACAGAAGTTTACAGGACAGATCAATTATTAAGGTGATGATTCAACTGCATTACGAAATAAATATACGTTCTATAGATCAAACCTTTTATTTATACGTTATTTTTTATTTCCAAAATGCAAAAACTGCATTATGCACAAACATTCCCGTCTAGCGGAGCTGTGAATAAGTAGCTAACTTTCATGCTGTTTCATTTTAATTTAGCAGGATTTTTGCACACAGACTTTGGAAACTAAATGGCAAAGTGGAGATTGTATTTTCATTTTATTTTTTGCAGATAATACCTCCCATAGCTTCCAGGCTCCTGCAGGTAAAGGTGTAAAGTAGCAGCACTGATGTGAATTTCCAAAATGTAGAATGGCAGCAATATTTAAAAAGAAAGCATTAACTGATGACGATTGTGCAACGTTTGGGAAACTTTCTTGTTTTTCATGGCACAAAATCTTTTTCCCCACTGAACGTTGCGCATGCAATTGATATAATCGCCCAGCCCTTCCATAAACATCATAACAGATCATTAGAGGCTGATTTTATTTACTATTTTAACCACACACACACACACACACACACACAAACAATTACAATGGTCAAAACTAACTAAAAAGTAATGTTAGCCTAGGTGAAAGTAGTCAGGTAACACGTCTTTTATGAATATTAATGAGCCTCCACCTCCAATCGTATGTTTTGAAACTTCACCAGCATCTTAATAGAATTAGAATTAGGTGATTAGTGGTCATTGTCAACACACCACAGCAAAGCACACAGTGCGCAACAATGAAATGTGTCCTCTGCATTTAACCCATATGTGACTTTCGTGACATAGCAGGGGCAGCTAATTCAGCGCCCGGGGAGCAGTGCTTGGGGACGGTACATTGCTCAGGGTACCTCAGTGGTGACATGCTGGTGGGGGATTTGAACCTGCAATCTTTCAATTACAAGTGCGCTTCCCTAACCATCAAACCACCACTGCCGCCAGTGCATGACGTGGGCAAATTGGAGGGTACCCTTCCAGAAAAACAGAAGAATCCACAATTTTCTCTGAAATACCTCACACAAAAACAAACCTGGGCAAAATTTTCCTCTTGCAGCCGCATCCAGGGAGGCCGTCTATAGTCCTATGGACCTTCTTAATATTTACAACTGTAGTGACAGGAATATCAAGCTGCTTGGAGATGGTCTTATAACGTATGCCTTTAACAAGCTTGTCAATAATTTTCTTTGAGCTCCTCAGACAGCAGGGTGGCTAATCTCCTCCATTTAAATAGGCTGAATGGCCAATTACAAGATTGAAGATATGTGAGATACACCAATTTAAGAAAAGAATTTGAAAAATCACTATAATCATTTCATTTATAATGTTTTCAAGGAGTACCAACAAATCTGTCCAAGTCAATTTAGAATATCTTTGTAAGATATGCAATAATATATCTAATTTCACACTTGGTTTGCTTTACTCCATGATATTATCAAATGTATGCATGAAACAACTGCTTTCAATTTAATCACTTTTCAGTATGCAAAAAGCATACAAGTACATAAAGTAGGAGCTCTTTGTGTAGTAAACACAAATACTCTATTCTCCCCACACGCACCTTGAAATTAAATGTTAGCGATGTTCAGATAACAGAAACAGATGACGGGACTAATTACAGAGCTATTAAGTATTAAACATTCATTCAAATATTGTTTTTTTTACTGTACAGCTCAGTAGTTGGTCTTTTTGACAATTTATACTGACTGACATAAGAATTTATGTTCTACTTTCTTTGTATTCCATTAAAAGTGTGTAAGTTCTCATGGTCATATTTGTAAAAAAAATTTCTGTGAAGTTAAAGGTTTGAATTTAGGTTATCAAAATAATGAATCGACTAAAACTGAATAGCGGGAGAAATGATTTTGAATGCATTAAAATATCTAATAACTAAATTGTTTTGGGGCTAAAGATTTTACTTTACAGGGGTTTGATTTTTATTCTAATCCCAAACACAGGATTCAGAATTAGACAGAATCAAGCACACCTGCACATAACAACCCAATGAATGTCTGCGCACAGCAGCTCAAATGTATTCTGCTACAAACCCCCGTGTGCGCTGCTGGGAAGCAGCCCTACATCAATCACAGAAGGCTAATTCAAAGGTGCCTCAGATACCTGATGGATCTGTATTTCCACTTTCAGAGCCTCCTGCAATGTTTGTAACTCCATTATGGATTCTTTCTGCCAGCAGTCCAGTCCCCAGGAGCTCTCAGCCTGCTTGGCAAAAATAAAAAATAAAACATAACTTTTATACAAACTGGTTTATAAGCCTCTGTGTGAACAAACCTGGTGTCTGTACCCTTAGTTTCATGATAAAGTTACTGACATCACAGCAGGTCACTGGGAGTACCCGATACCCTGATCAGTCCCTCCAGGATTTTGTGATTTTGCAATTGCAGAAATTAACACAAGATCAAGCAAACCTCACAATATTTGAGCTAATTTTTCAAATATACTGCAGTTTTCCTGCGATCAGTGGTCAAATCAACAAACCACTTGCATTTGGACCGTGACAAGTCCGGTGACGCCATCATAATGCACATTAATGCGTGTCTTTTGTTAGGCTCCACAGCAGGGAACATGAACACAGTAAAGCCATGTCATTTACCAAAAAGTTGAGGCATTATATAGAGCACAGATGAACATAGTCTGTAGACAAACAAACAACGGGTACTTTAGAAATGAAACAATACATTTTTCCATCAATGTATTTGACTGGTTAGAATCTCTCACAGCCACACGTCCGTTGATGCTAACCAGCTTGTAATAAGATGGGCACAGAGCTGTGGCTCAAGAAAAAAAAAAAAACCATAAATTAGGGCTTGGTGATATCCCATCAATACATGTGCAATAATCAGGGCTTCAGATGACAAGCAAAAGATTTGGCCGGACACCAGCTTTCTAGTACTATACAGACATTTATTCACGAACCCAATTTGCTAAGCAGATTAGTAGTACAACTAAAATATTGAGATGCATTTTGAGACACCCAAAAGTCAGTAATCTGTATATACTGGCATATCTTTAATTCAGTTAGCGGAGCACACCACACAATACTGTTTGGATATGCTATGGTTTGGTAAACTTCAGGTGGTGAAAAAAGGGACAGTTCAGCAGCCACAAAATCTCCTCTTTTAAAAGATCCTGTGAATAAACAAGGTAAAAAGACGATAGCGGGGCGGTACTTTTTGCCATATGAAGTCCAACACATTTATTAAACTTAAGGATATACCGAATTTATACTGGATTACTAAGTTTTTGGTGTCATATAATGCTTCATTAATATTTCAGCCATACTACTCATCTGCTTAAAATATGGGCATAAATAAACGTCCATATAGTACTGAAAAACAAGCGCCCAGTCATCTGAAGCCCTAATGAATGTTGCGCATGCAACTGATATAATCGCCCAGCCCTTCCATAAACATCATAACAGATTATTAGAGGCTGATTTTATTTACTATTAGAATTCATTTTACCAAGACTTCAGACGCACACTATATACACACACACACATATAAGCAAACACATACATACACACTCACGTATGTTTATGTATGCATATTCCTGATTTCCTGAACTCGTAATATTTCTTATTTGTTCTAAATTTCCATAAAGCACACTGAATTCCACAAGTTGAATCACAAGTTTGGGGAAAATCCACTACGAAATCCAGCTGTTTTGGCCCCAACGATCATTTAAAAAAAAAAAAAAAAAAAAACACACAGGAAAATCCCTAGGGGCTGTCTATTGCAAAACTAAGCTCTTCTACCAATACTAGTGTCAGAAATCAGAAGCACCCATAGGGGGAGCACCTTAACCATTTCCCAAATCTGACACACAATTTTCTAAATGTTTTTGATAAAATTTCAATGAATGCAGCTCATTTCACTACTTTTTATCCACTTTTCAGTTGGCTTAACCAAGACTAGTTTCCATATAAAGGCCACTGAAAAGATTTTGCTTCAATGCTCTAACCTGGCAGGCCTAGCTACAAAAAAAGTCACTAACACAGCCCATAACTATGTTTTTTATGGGTTCACGATTCAAAGTGATCACACTCATGTGACCCTTTAAATTTATCACCATAGTAACACATGTCCACATTATGTAATGAGGACCTGCAATCTAAAATTCAGACTGAACTCCTGAGCAAACAGAATACATAATGCACATGAATAACGGAGAAGGTCTGCATTAGGGCTGCATGATATCCAATCATGATTATACGGCAATAATCTCAGGTGACAGTTGTAAACATCCAGGCAAATGTTTACACTCATCATCTAAAACCCTGGGCCTGTATTCACAAAGCATCTTAAGGCTAAATGTAACTCCAAACTTGTCAATTTAGGAGAAACTCTTAAAAAATAATGGGTGCATCAGTCCTAAATGTATAACTCCTAATTTTTTGACTAAGAGCAATTCAAAAAGCCCCTTAGTGCTAAAAGTAGCACCTAAGTCTGGGAGAACTAAAAAGTAGTTGAGAGGACTCCTAAGTCACAAAGACAAACTCCAAAACAGTCAAAATTCTGCTGTCAATCCATATCGCAATGTCTTAGAAACATTAAATGAATGCTGAATTGTTTAAAGGATACCACCTCAGTCGGGAGAGAATGATTGTTGTGGATCCTTTGAGGGATGCAATAACATCTTCAACAAACTGAAACAACTAAATGATATACAGTGGAAACCGCTTATGGTGATCATGTCTGTCTGAGTGAAAATTATCCCCATAAGCGGATGATCATTATAACTGATATTTTTCTTTTCTTTATGCCTCACACAGATTACCATGTAATTGAATATTAATTTGTATATTTATCACATGAATAAGCTAATAAAATGAACAATTCACTATTTACTGAACTTAAATGACAGTACAGCTGTTTCAAATGCATAATGGACGAGGTCCGCTGATCCCGTCAGCGTGCCTTTAAGAACTTGCAGAAAAATCGGATCGGATATAGCAAACTCGCAAATAATGGAAATTCGCTTATAACGGACAAACAATTTGGTCCCCAGGGCTGATTTTGGCTGTAGTTTTGTTTGGCTATAATGAGCACGCAGTCTCAGACTACAAGGTGTGTGGCATGTCGGTGATATCCAGCGCAGATACATAATCGGAATTATCAATAGTCACTCATCTGGTCAGATAAAGTTGGAATATTACATGCACAAGATAATAATCTATACCACGTGTGTCTGCTGGGGTGTGGCATGAGTAAATGGTGTCCTGTAGTTGTGTTCTGGCCATACAGCAACTCTGGATATAAAGGACTTTGGATATAGCAGACTGTTTGCCAGGTCCCTTGAAGTCCGTTATAAGTGGATTTTACTGCAATACAGTACTGTACATAAGATATACCTTATTGTACTTTCACTGCTGCATTTCATTGGCTCGGTGTTGGCAGTTTGTCATAAATTTTGATGAGTCAATATTCATAATTGAGAAAATGACTGTTTTTCCGTCATGTTTTCTGTGCATGCAGCATTAGCCTCAGGTAGCTAGCCAGAAACAGATGGGTTACTGCATGGCAATTTAGGCTGATAAATGTAAATGAAAAAATACCATCATTTTAATTTTTTCTATATTTTGTCATGTTTAAAAAGACCAAAATTGAACACTGTAAGCGGACTACTTAATTACTATAAGCAAATTATTTAAACAGAATTTGTACAAGAATGATTCTGTCCCAAGCCTTTTGATCCATATAAGCAGTTGATCACTATACCCATGGCCATTATAAGCGGTTTCTACTGTACAGGTATGCGCAACACTCCATAAACACATTTTCATCAGCACATACTGGCCTCTCATTAACCAATCCCCGTGTTTATTTCAGGCTAGCTTATGCATCAGAACTGATGTCAGCCAAAGCAACAAAGTCTTACTCTCACCTTAAGAAGTTTGCTCTTTTCCTAACTAAAAGTTGCTCTCAGCCATTTTGAATGTCTTTTAGGCAAAAAACTCAAAAACTTTTAGTGGTAAGATAAAATGCTTTGTCAATGCGGGCCCTGGTCATTGTTGCACACGTGCCGAATATGTGATTGTATCACAATGTGATATCATTTGTATGTTACTGCTATATTTGTCCTTATACACAAATTGCTAAAATCATGCATGCGGACACTGTAAATAAGCTATGATTCCAGCATTGTATGTAGTGCAATACAAAGGAACAATTCTAAACAATGCATCAGAAGTTATAAAAAACGAAGCTCATAAGAGGCTCTTAGTCTCCTTCATTAAACAGAGAGATTTCTACCAGAAGGGGTTCAGTCTCAAACGGCCTAAGGCCAGCCACTCTGTGCACCATCCCACATAGAAATACAACTAAATACAACTGTGACTCTCTCAGAGTCGGTCTCACAAGCACTGCAAATTTCATATACAGGTTTACTAAACCAATATAAAATTTGACAATATTTTTACCAGAACAAGTAATGGCGGTGTCTTCCCTGGAGGCTGTCTATGTCTAGGGGTATATTCTACGTTTTTACCCCACCCTACAGCAATTCTTACAGTATAAACAACACAGGCCAGTGAAATCTTTTCAGAGCAATGCCTCCTCATGCCTCAGGGAGCAGAAATGAGTCAAGTTTGAGATACAAGGGAAGGTCAGATCCAGATGCAGACCTTGAAAATGTGTACAAACACCTGATATTCCTGAGAAAAAAAACAATAATTAATACTTCAGTAAATAGGCAGCAATTAAGGGCTTATTAAACAATCAAATGTGAGAAATACTGACACCTCAAAAAAAATCACAGCCTTGTTTATATGTACGCATGTGTACAAGGGATCACTCTCAGAAACTAGCTTGACACCATTTATTTATGGAACATCACCTCCTCCTTACCTGCACACTATATCCAGCTTTGAACACCATCCAATTCGCCTCTGAGAGCACAGCTGCAACCAGAAAAAAAATTATAAAAATAAAGCTGACAGTTAGGTCAGGGATGCTCATTTCTCCATGCTGCAGCACAGGGTCTGGTCCGAGACCCCTCTCACCCCCCAATCGAGGACACAATAGCTCAGAGCAGGAAGTAGCTTGCTCGTGAAATACACAGCAAGCCGCTTCACCTCCTTAGAGAAGTTCAATATGTAAGGCCAGGGCTTAAATCGGGTGATTCAGGTCTAACAGATGTAAAATGTAAAAAATGAGCGGCTCCAGGGTTTCCACAGACTGGATTATAAAGGACGAGGCTCCAGCCCGGTTTGTAATTATTTGATTTACACAAGACTACTGATCACCAAATTCTTAAGAAACAGGCGGGAGCAAACCAATGCGAAAGCAGCCACCGGCGGCCTCAATCCTCCGCCAAGCAAAAGCGCAGGCGTGATGATATGAGGGTTAGGGGACTCACCACGTGGCTGGGCGACTGGTCCAATGCTCTCCAGCACTCTGCAAGACAGGGAAGATGGAAGTCATTATACGGGAACAGAGCTGGCCTCCAGCCTGGGGTGGGGGTACAAAGGTTGATCAAACTGAGTGACAGATGTAGAAGGGCACCACTGGAAAGTTAGGCTACATATCCCCCACCTCTCTGCCACAGAATTTACCCACAGCAAACCCACTACACATTTGTGTTCCTGAGATTTCCTGCCAAAGACAAGGCATGAATATTCAACGTCAACCGCTGCCATTTTACAGCTGAAAAAGAAAAAACAAAAAAATAGAGGGGCAAAAATGCTGCTTTAATAAGGTAAGGACATTATTCTTTCTGAAAACTGGTGGCATTTTACCATCGCTTCTGGTCATGTACAGATCTCAAAGCCCAAGTCCCACAGGGACACATAAACATCCCAAGACAACAGCCAAGTGTGCTGCAGCAGAGACCCATGCAGTATCTGACACGCGCCTCACACATCATGCCAATGCATTGTGTTTTCTATATATAAACCTAGAGTATATTCATCTCAATTCAATACCAGCAGAGTTGCTATGCAACAGGACTCTCATTCATTTTGACTTTGGTTAGGTTTAGCGGACCGGGTTCCTCGGCAGTGACATAATACTGGCAGTAAACACACTGAACCATATGAAAACAATTGAGGCAAATTCAACACCATGGCAATGTCTCCAACATCACTGTCTGCTGCTAAGAGAGAGCATCACACCTGCCGTTCCACCATGCCAGCGATTTTAGCCACGTGTTAAATGACAGTGCCCCCGCCCCCTTCAACTGAACGGCAATGTTGTTTTATGTTCTGCTTCCCAGAAAATGGCTGATGTGATTTTTTTTGTTTTCAGCTTGGGGGGTTGGGTTCTCTTTAGGTGCATTTCAACTGAACATCTCACAGGAACCAGCACAAAGATGAGAACTGACCAGCATATGCAACCACACCTAAACTTCAAAAACGATCAGCTGATGTAGGGGTTTTATGAACTAAGGAAAACTAATGAAATTAGGCCAAAGCAGAGCTGTTTCAAATGCATAACGCACAGCTGTTTCTATATTAGCAACATGCCATAACCTGTAATTTGCTTTACAGACAGGATTTCTGAAAAACACATCTACCAAGGCTACAGTTCATTTTGCAGAAATGGAGGTTGTAACTAGCCAGCCGTAAAATCTGCTTAGTTTTCACTATACTTGCATCCCTCAAATCCCCAGAAGATGGGAGAGCACATATGCAAGCACAAAGAGGCCAAAAACGGCATGGAACGGGTAAGCAGAGCAGTTTAAAGGCCCAAGCTTTTTGGCAGCAGGGGCACTCCAATGAAGACTACAAGGAGACACAGGGGTACTCATAGTAAAAAGTCAGCCACTGGCACACTTACACATGTCCACACATCACTGGAGCTTGGAGGTGGTCCAGAGTACCAAACCCACACACTGATACCTCCTCAGCCTAATGCCTGAACAGATGTAACAGAGCTTCGTTTTCACTATACGTCTACATCTACACAATGTTCAATGTTTATAAACTTATTTTCAGAACATATTCAGACATTTCATCATAAACTAGTGATAAGGTATCCTAAACAAACACAATAAGGAAAAGGACATTCATTTTAAATAATAAAACTTAAGGATAAACTCCAGTAATCCCAAAATTTGTAACCTGCGCGACGTCAGTAACACGTATGCAGAACACAGAAGTACGCTTAAGATCTACTTTTGGCGAGTAAGATGCTGCACCATGTCTCCATCAAGCGACCCCAGACGGCTAAAGTGATCCATTAACATTATTCACGTTGTGTTCCGGATGTTCCTAAATCAGAATATAAAGCGCCAAAGCGTTCACCAGATGGGACGTGCGTCGCCCCAGTGGAAAGAACAATATAAATATGGTCCAGAGTTACAGCGCACGATGCAGACAGGGGATCGCAGCAGTAGCTCCCACCTGAGCAGCTGAAAGAGGCTGAATGCATCCGCCCTTTTCAACTTCCCGATTGGGATGCCAGCGAAGTTGTGCAAGCTCCAAAAAAGCGCCCCCGTCCAGAGAGCAGGGTCGTTTTTGACCACTGAACTCATTCAGCCACAGCGACCAACAACAGATGCAAGATCTGTCAATTCTTCAGCACTACAGCAACCTGCACAGTGTATCAGTGCTGTAAACCGCCGGTAAAACCTTAAACAAATGCATTTTTGCTGCATCCTGATTTCTAACTGACTCGTAGTCTCACGGAAACAGCGCTCCTGCTTTTTAAAATGAGGGGAAACGAAGTATACGATCTTCTTACGGGCCTAGTCAGCCACACTAGGATCACTAAGCGGGATGGCTGCACCGGTGAAAATAAACAGCGCAGGTTAGAGCGCTGTAATGTTGCAACGTATGGGCAAAAATGGCATTAACGTCAAAATCAAACAACATAATAGTGCAGTACATGCGCCAGCACATAGGCCGGTCAAATTAAGTATTAAAGGCAAAGACTTGATACACAGGGGTGATTAGATTGCCCCAGAAGATCACTGTTAGTTGCGCTCTGACTCCCAGAATAAAGGGCACAGCAACTTCGCCGAAGCACAGCATCGCAGCAGCATCCAGGAGAGCCGCTCCCGGTGTATAAAACGGGCTAAAGAGGAGCCCTGTCCCAAAACTAAAAGCGAAGCCGACGGAGATGGAGCGGGTAAGCATTCGGCTGAAGCGATCCCCCGTCCAGCCCCACAGATATAAACCTTGATTGTCCCGTTACACACCGGAATCACGCTCTTTTGTGCCTATGGACATTTTCGTACCTTAGCGCGGTAACAGCAGGAAAGCGAAGCTGGCAGCAAGTTAGGAATGCCCCCCCCCCCTTCCGACATTGCGTTTGCTGCCCCCCAATATCGACGGGATCGCTCAACTCCTGGAGTAAGAATAAATGGACAAAAACACTACCCCCGCGGCTCCCCCCGCTGCCTTCGGCTCCGGCTCCAACGCCGCAAAAACGCCTAATCCACTCCGGCCAGCCGTGAAAGTTGTGGCCATGCGGAAATAAAACTTGCGGTTTCAGATAATAAAAGATACCGAGGTGAACTCACCCTCTCGTATACTCACTTGAGCAGCAGTCAAACCTCCTCTCCTCACACACAAATTATTTAAATAAATATTTACAAACACCCCAGTATCTGTCCTCCGGATTTCTTCCAGCATATAAATTTATTACATGACGGTCCAAATTCCCTCCATTAAACGTGAGGGGTATCCGTTCTGCAGTTTTGGATTTTTACATTTAATTTGTCTAAAAAGAGAGAAACTGAGATACAAAACAAGAACTCTTCTTCAATCTCATTCACCCCCAGCCTCGGCACAGCAGTATCAATGCGCGCAGGAAGAGGGAGAGAGAAGGGGGTAGGAAAACTAAGCAGTAAACCGCTCGAAATGCTTCGGTGTACAAAGTAGACGGTTTAACAGCCTCAAAAAAGAGGATGCAAGAAAGGACGTTTTGAATAATGATGTCAAAGGTGCGAAAAGAATGTTATGAGAGAGAACTACTTTCTGTGACAGTGTGGCGAATTTATTTCACTTTGCCTAAGGAACGGCGGTATTACGACTCCCATTGCCTAGGGAAAAAACCCGGATGTAAACTCGGTGAAACTCATCTGGAGTGAAGTAACTCGGTGCAACTCAGTGTAGTGCGGAAAAGTACGCGGGTCTGGTTGCCGGCCACCGGGGGCTCTCGGGCGTCGGCGTTATGGGCAGTCGGTGCAGCACCAATGGACCTCGGTAGTGCAAAACACACAAGCTGTATTTCAGCCAACTTAAAAATAATTCTATATTTTGATTAATTAATGCATAATTTTATACTTAAATGAAAAAATATCAATCGAATGAAAATGATAAAAAAGTATTTCAAAATGCATAGATAGATGTAAACGGGCCTTCAGAAGGGCATGGATACCCTGGCTGATTGTGCTTACATAAAGTCATACATTAAATTGGGCAGAGGGTCCAATGTGACTTTTTGTGAGGGGTCCTAGAATGTCTAGGTATGCCTCTGGACGTAAAGCCAAAATCACTGGGTTAAATCAATGTGAAAATACAGTGGGATCTGTCACATGTCCTTCAGAAGACAATCCTTTAAAAGTCTGCCTAAAAAGCTGTTATAGATTTCGATATGTGAATTGCGTGCACTAGCTGTGGATGCTGATGCTTAATTTGTTTAATTTTTTTCTCACTAACACATTGATGTAGTGCAATATATAGTGTCTGAATAAGGATGAATGATACAATAGGGGTCTGGGCAACAGTGTCAAATGGTGCTATTCACCCAGGGCTGGATTAAAAGTATTAAGTGCCCCTGGGCAAGTGAACCTAGAAGCCCCACTCCATCACGTTTTATGGAAAAATTAGAAACTGCTGGCACAGTTTGCAAGGTAATCATGTTTTTACACTCCCTTTTTTACACACCATTAGGTTGTGGATGTCTGTCTGTCTAAGTTCAAGCAAGCTAATTAACACTGAAACTAGCAGCACAGTAATTTATCCAGCAGGTGACGTAATGTGAAAAAGAAGCAGAGCTGCTTGGTGGCTCACAAAATTCTAAAATGCATTTAACAGGGAAAATGTGACATACGCTACATTGCCAAAAGTATTGGGACACCATTCCAAATAATTTAGTTCAGGTGTTCCAATTGCTTCCATAGCCATAGGTGTATAAAATCAAGCACCTAGGCATGCAGACTGCTTCTACAAACATTTCTGAAAGAATAGGTCACTCTCAGGAGCTCAGTGCATTCAAGCGTGGTACCGTGATAGGATGCCACCTGTGCAATTCAAAGTCCATTTCTGAAATTTCCTCGCTACTAAATATTCCACAGTCATCTGTTAATGGTATTATAGCAAAGTGGAAGCAATTAAGAACAACAGCAATTCAGCCACAAAGTGGTAGGCCACGTAAAATCACAGAGCGGGGACAACGCATGTTGAGGCGCACAGTGTGTAGAAGTTGCCTACTGCAACTGCAGAGTCTATACACTAGCTACTGATCTCCATACTTCCTGTGGCCTTCAGATTAGCTCAAGAACAGCGCGTAGAGAAGTTCATGGAATGGGTTTCCATGGCTGAGCAGCTGCATCCAAGCCTTACCGTACATCATCAAGTGCAATGCAAAGCGTTGGATGCAGCACACCACCACGGGACTCTAGAGCAGTGGTCCCCAACCATCATTTCGTCACGGACCGTTTAATATCCGAAACTATTTTCATGGCCCGGCCTTTAAGGAGTGGCAGATAAACATACGTATGCATATTTATACAAATAAATGATACGTATAAAAATGGGGATATTTTAAAAATATAATAATGGGGTATCTTTAAAATATAATAATAAACG
>JAODKE010000020.1:11941064-11967660 GCA_026779605.1 Mormyrus hasselquistii | reverse complement strand
CTGGAAAAGAAAAACACAAAAATAATAAATGCTAATATCTTAATTCTGTACTTGAACATATTTGGGAGTTTCAAGAGCACAGAAGTGATGTTCCTTAATATGTATTGAAATTACAGTTTGTCACACTTGGTCTGGGAAAGAGACAAGGATCCAGAGATGCGAGAAAGGGAGGATTTATTAGTGACCAACGAGCAGATGACGCTCGGTGAGGGAGTCCCCGCTTCCGCGTAGAAGAGCGGAGCGGCGGGGAAGAGCCGGGTCTTGTCGAGGCAAACAGCAGTGGAATCGTCAGGCAGGCGAGGTGGTCGTAGTCCGGAAGAGGGGTTTGGTAACCAGGAGATCAGTCCGACGAATAGGCACAGGACAAGAGGACGATGGGGGAGGAGGACAGGAGATGCCGGACTCAGCAGGGCAGGGGAGCTAGGAGCGGGAGCTGGACTGCGGGAGGAAGGAACAAAAGGTAAGGAGTATACCAAGGGGAGAGAGGTAGGGTATGGGAAGTCGGGAAGACAATCGACAGAGAATCGCTCGGTACGGCACAGTGACATCGGCTCAATACTTCGCACCGTATGTTTGCACGACTCTCCTATATAAGGAGGTCGAATTAGGAGCACCCGACTAGCACCTGCCCTGTTCCCGCCCCCGTGGGCGTAACACATACACACACGTGATCCTATACATATACATGTATATTTCAATTTCTATATCTATAACATATGCTAAAATGAAAAAATAATAATGTTACTGATCGCTCAACCTCGTATACACCCATTCTTTTATGTGAAAGTACAAGTGTGAACTGATTTGTCATCGGATGTGACAGTGCCTATCCCCCCCCCCCCCCGGGCTCCAGGGCGAAGGCAGGGGAAACCAGGCAACCAAGGCCACCCCGCTGCCCCCACAACACAAGGGCCCACGGCCACACGTCCCCGAGACAACCACCCGCCCAACCCGAGAGGGAGCCCGCGAGGGACTAAGGGGGCATCAACCCCCGTACAAGGAGGCCCACAGAGGGGGGACGGGCAGCAAGCCCCCAGCTACAGCCATTTGGTGCGTTTCCCTGAGGGTGATCCAGCTTGCAGGCTCCTCATTTCTGAGGACCAAGTGGCTGGACCAAGCCAAGGGTCGCCCACATAACACCTGGCTGCGGCAGATGGATGACCACTTCCGGAAGGTGGGACTGGACTGCGGATCTGCCTGGGGGATTGCCAGCCGGGATCCTGAGGAGTTTCGCTGTGTGGTGGGTGTGGCAATGTGCTGCATCAGCAACTCGACCAATGTGCCTTTTTTAAGGCTTGCTTGCCACCTGGCCATGTGTTATCATTCCTTCCTAAGGTAGTCAAAGAGATTCATATATGAATATTAATGGATTTTCGCAATGAGTATGAGAGGAGATAAAGCATACAATGTGAGTATGGAGCACTCTGGGTTAATGAGATGAAAGGTTTGGGTTAGACAAGAGGTCAGAAATGTTGTAATTTTCATGCAAGGGTATCTTACCAGGCTAGCACAAGACTATCCGTTTTTATTATGCTCTGAAAAATGCCAATGCTTCCAAATGCCTGCAGCGTGTCATTAATTTGCCATTCCAGTCATCTTACGTGCTGTATAGGCAGATTTCACCCCAGGTCTCTCTCTTATCCTTTGTCATGTTACTCACTTTGCTATGTTTTTGTATTCATTTATTTATGCATGCATTTAATGGAGGAGTTACAATTTTATAAGCCTTTCTGACACACACATCAAAAAAAAAAAAAAAACAGAGAATTGAGGGGGAAGCCTTAGCGTGAGGTTTAGCCACAGAGAAAATGAGTTAATTGTGTTCTATTCTAAGATGCAAGTCAGATCCCTTGACTGTATACTATTTTCCATTTTTGGAATCTTAAACAACCCAAGAGCTAAATATGCATAGTAATGCCATATGCCCAGCTACACGTAACATGCTGTTTGAAGAATAAAAGTCCCATCTGCATTTCATTATGCATTCTAAAATAGGGACACTTTTTAAATAAATAATGCTAGGAATGGACTGGCTCCTTATGATGCAAATTAAAATGTCACCCTGTATACTGGGAACAAAAAAACAGGCTTGTAAAAATGTTTAATGAAAATATACTTTAACAAGCCTTTCTTTTAAGCCTCAGATGTGCAATTTTAATGCAGTGAGTTATGGAAAGCCCTCTGTAACTCATTCATGACAGCAGCTTCTGATAACTAAACCCCAGAGGAAGAATCTGTGGAAGGTGCTCTTTGGAGAGTCCTTATTTCCACATTTTCCACCAAACTCTAGAAGTCTGATGCAATAATGAGTAAGCATTTCTCTGTTTGGTTTAGCAGTATCTTTTTCTTCCTCCCTCTTTTTCTCTCCTCTCTGTCTCTCTCTCCTGCTCTCTATCTCTCTCCCTCTCCTTCTCTCTCAACTTCTCTTGCTCTCTCTCTCTCCCTGTATCTCACTCCTTCTCTCTTTGTCTCTCTTTCTTTTTCTCTCTCATTCTGTCTCTTTCTCTCCTTCCCTCTTTCCCTCTCTCTTATATAAACACACACACTCTCCCTGTCTGTCTCTCCCTCTTTCCTTCTCTCTCTCTGTTATTGTCTCCCTCTCCCTCTCTCTCCCACCACCCTCCAAACTGCTGTCAATCCCACAGATGTAACCTGAGGGTGACTGAGTTATATCTGAGAGATCACACTGGGGCTGCAGTGATCTGCCTGCTCTCTCCTTGCTGTAGGCCACGTGCCGGCACTCTGATGGGACAAACTCTCACTGTCCTTTAAATGCACCTTTTTATCTTTAATGAAACACTGTACTTCTTTCTCATTGACATGTTGACAAGATTGAATAACTGTGAAATTAAATTATAGACACAATGAAACAAATAAAATGAAGGAGGACTGAAGTTCTCATTGGAGTATTGGTTCATGAATACAGCGCTTGGCAGAACCGCCAGCCAGTTTGGGCTCCATGCGGCAATGGCAAGCCAGTACCATTCTCAAGCATGCTGGGGGGGGGGGGGGGTAGTGAAGACATTGCAGTACACACTGTTCTTTTCACTGTACACACTGGTTTTCGGGGTGGGGGGGTTAGACCAGATTCCTTCTGTACATGCTGTGGTGAGTCAGGGCCTTCTGGCAAATGCTTACAGGAATGTTCTCCAGCCCCCCAAAGACTCATTATCTGCAGGCCAGTCTTTCTGTGTCATGTGTAAATCAGACTATCCCTCAACACTGCGGCTTTATCCATTGGCTAGTTTGGCCTCTTCGGTCTCTGCAGATGATCGTAGTGGTACTACTATCATTTCATGGCAACAGTGTGTGATAGTGCTATAAAACCATGTAGCGTTTTTAACGCATTAGAAGAGAAGGACTTGGCAGCGGATGTAGCCTTGGAATGTTCATCATTCTGGGGCTGGAAGTGTGTGAGCTCTGCATTCAGTCATGTTTCAGTGCATCAGATATTAACTTTGAGGAAGGGCAGCAGGGTTTGGGTCAATAGGTCTAGTCAACTACGATATTCTCATAAAACCAGTGACACGGTCATGCCAAGAAGCATTTTGCGGGTGCACGCCTCCATTGACTCTGCTAAAATCATGGCATCGTCGACAATAAAGGGTGAACCCTGCCCTTTACTTTCCAGCTGACAGTGCCCCGTTTTTTTAATGCCCCCGGGAGAAGACGCACCAAGTGCTTGATATGACTCAACATATCTTTCCCATCTGGTTTTCAATACTTCACAGAGTGTACATCCTGGAGCCCAGGACAAACACCTAGAGATGATTGCCAACCTTGCCTGCACAGCAAAAAAATCCATTTCACATGACTTGAAGGCGAAAGGGAATTTTATTGGGAGGGCACTACACAGACAGCTATAAGGTAGCCGTATCAGTCATAATGGTGAAAACAGGAATCATGAAGTTGCAGATTGGGTTGGGTTAGGGCAAAACAAGAGGGCAAACCAAGACTAGGAGTCAAATTCTTGGGAAAAGTGTTTAAAGGATAGATGTTTGGAATGATTTATGCTGACTTCACTCCACTCGGGAGTCCTTACCATATTTTGCAATGTGTTAATAAAGAAAAACTCGATAATGTATTTGTAGGGCATAGAAATGATGCTCAGCCTGACACGTGCATGTACAGAGTATGCAGGGCTTTTTAAATACCATCACAGATATGGCACATATTTCAAAAGTCTTATAAGCAAACGTGTCGTTTTCATTCAGGAGAACATAACAACGAGCCTGGCCCTGTTTTTAATTTTACTTTCGTTTGAATGTTTGTTGCGAGTTACAAAGAAGGAATAGTATTTTTGGGCATTTGTTTCCAGACCATCTGTCTGTTATATGGATGATCTCAGTCAAGGCAGAGGGAAAATGAAAATTCAAATTTATGCAGTAATTCATTATTTGTTTTTCATATCTGTTAAAGTTCCGATCCTGTGGCAACAGTGTTAAAATTTAGATCAGGTACTGGAGAAATTTCCTTGTGAAGGAGATGTGCCATTGCATGCGGCTGTATTTACTTGACTCTCTTACTATGACATACTTTATACATTATAAGGTACTGTCAAAATCCTGACTTTTTTCATTCACTTTGCATAAAATGTTTTTGTATTGTCATAGTGTCAAACACTTCATACTGTCTTTACTGTCATATACTGTGCATACTATTGTTATTTCATTGTTAGTTAACTGCTGTTTTTCAGTACTGAATTGGTTCTGGTGTCGCTTTTTTATTTACTACTGGCTCCTGTTGAGGGCATACAGTACCACACCTTGTCCCTGTAGGGTCCAGTGCCTGCCATGACCTTGACCTGTAAGTGGTTTCGAGATGGTTGGATGGATGGTTCCTACGCTGACAATATTATTTTCCCAGTAAACTGCACTGCGGCTTTGCAAACCATGCCCAGCCTGGCATTTCCAGGTTCAGCTGCACCTTTGTCTAATTTAGGCTGTTTATTCAAACAGATCAAGACTATTGCAAATGTTAATTTGCATGTTTATGGTATTGCGTGACCATTTAAAAAAATTAGAAATTCAACTGAAGAAGCAAATATTAAAATTTAGATAATTTACAAATATTTATAGTTTATAAAGATCCTGTGGTGTGAGGTATGAATGCAGAAAGCTGAATTTTCCCAGAAGTCAGCTGATTTTTAACTTTTTCAGTTAAAAAACTTAATTTGTCAAAATCACCAATGAGGAGGTAAGCATTATCTTTACACGATGACCAAAATGCAGCAGTTGGCAGTGCAATAGACACCATCTTTGGAGAATGTGCATATGCCTCGAAGGCAGGGGTGGGCAATCTTATATGCAAAGGGCTGGTGTGTATGTAGATTTTTGGGATAACCTCTAGCTCATAAACTGAGAGACACAGGAAATCATTCCTGCAGGTTGCAATAAAACTGTTTAACACACATATCTGATCACTGAAACCACAATCCACAAATATAAGCACAACCACCTTAAATAACCATGTATACTGTGTATACGTTTGCTGTAATAACCCAGGTACTATGCAAATTATGTTTAATTTATGCCAATGGCAATTGCTGCTATAGGTTTTATTTTTATTGGTTATTTTATTATTTTTATTTTATTTTGATTACTTTATTGTTGTTATAGTTCTATCTAAATCTCTTTTATCCTGTACATAACTTTACTAAATCTTTTATTCTCATCATTTTGTAATGAAAGAGAATTTTCCTACAGGGATTAATAAAGTGATTCTGATTCTGCTCTGTTGAAACCCAGGTGTGAGGACTCTTCAGCAAAAAGTTGCAGTGAAAATCTGAATACACACTGGCCCTTTGTGGATAAGATTGCTGACCCCTGCTTTATGGTGAGACTTTATGATGCGTTGACCTAATACACACACAGGAGATGTGGGGCTGCGAGCCAGGGCACTATGCAGACCCTTCAGGACGGGAGGTGGGGGACTGCAGCGCTGCAGGGATCTTCCTCTTACAAGTTCCTCAGTCACGGCCTCATTCCGTCCACGTGCTGCATTCGCCAATAGGAATGCAGGCCCTGCCCTCACATGTGAGGCTGGGACAAACCGCAGGGACACGCCCTGGCCTCGGCACCCATATAATTCACCCATGTAAATGATATAATTACTGATATGCCAAAGCGGGTCACACAGCACCGCCCTGCTGTTAGTGTCCCCCAGACGCGCAGACGACTGACCCTGTGGCTAGCTATAAATACCCCCCCTCCTTATTACAAGCTGCTGATCTGGATGTGAGTGCACCTCTGTGCTTTGTGTCCCCACCAGTGGCAAAATCAAAGGATGAGTAACCCCCCCCCCCACTGGGCTGCTGCCATTAGGGCCATTGGAGAAAAATTTCTTTCTGGCTGGAATCACAGCGTGTCAGACAATGAGGACGTACCTGCATAGACTCTACGGAACAGACACATGTTTACTGCTGCTGAGAATATGACAGAAATGTCACTGGCAGAATGGTGCCCCCCTCAGGCCTCTGCCTTATCCACCCGATATCTACTAGCCACTGTCAGTGTGGCTTCCAGTCCCCTTCAGCTAAACCAGCAGTCATGGCAAACTGGAATCTGAATTTAGGTGTTTGATCCGTTTTCCCGGCAGATGGACAGTATGATGTAGAAGCCCATGATCTTGTTTTACACTGATGCTGATGAGTCACTGCAGTACAAACAGGGCTGTTGCAGCAGATTCTTTGGAGGGTGGAATCACCCCCCCAGCTGTATCATGTCTGCTCTCCCTGGGTGCTTCTGAAGTGCAGCTTTATTCCCCACATTATGGGTTTTTGCATTATTTGGTTGCTTAGGAGGTGGTGTTATTCCTGCATATCAATCAGGACCTGATATATGTCAATCTTTGTTTCAGCACAAGTAGAAGAAGATGCATCATGGATGCCGATGGTTATACCTGCACCCTGATGTAGCAATGAGTATCTCTGGGGGAAGCTTGTGTCTCTCCAGGTCTCAAAATGTTACACGCTTCCTTTGGTCCAGGAAAACAGGGATTGCCAAGTTGAGATCAATAAAGCACATTTATGTAGTGATGTACCTGGATAAAAAGCTCAAACTATTCCTCTGTTTGTGCTGTTGTCATTTGTAACTTGTAATTTGTATCCTTCTGTGTTTTTTTTTTTTGTCGCCTGAATGCATGGTATGATGGAGAAGCCAATAAAATAACTTTTTGGAAAGACAAAAGGCAAAGGGGCATCCAGAACATTTACAGAATCCCATGGAAACAGTTACTGAGTGGGAGATCATTAAAATGAGCAATGGTCTAAGACAGCATCTGTTGCCACTTCAGCCGTACCATCGTATTCAGAGCTGGTAGGTTAGTGGAGTCATACTGTTAGTCACGGTTTATGGGGCTCAGTCTCCCACTGTAGGGAGCAGGAGGGAGGGAGGGAAGCAGAGATGGAAATTTCTGGCCCAGAAAGTAAAAATCCAATCCAGGATTTTGCTTCAACCAAGCAGCTGAGTACTCTGTCTGTGACTCTTTATGCTCAAAGGGTTGGTTGAAACTAAATCTTGGACTGGATTTTTACTTTCTAGACATGAAATTTCCACCTCTGGGTGCCGGTGCCTCCCAGCTGCTGAGCCACCATTGGATAAGCATTCCATATTGCAGCCATTTTCTGCAATTTCCATTTTGTGTTGTTCAGTTCCTCCTCTACACCTGAGCTCTTTGAAGATTTTAATTTAAATCTTGTTAAACCAAATGCATTAATTATAAGATTCTTTTACCTCCCCCGATGTGTATAAATAAATTGTCATTTGGGTCATGATGGAAAAGGTCCCTAAATATTTTTACCTTAAAAAAATATATTAAAAATATTTTAAAACACAGTGTTCATTATCAACTAATTTTAGTTAGTTACTGATTAGTTGTCAGAGGGAAGCAAATCAATGAGATGCCAACCTATCACAGGGCATATGCACACCTACTGGCAATTTGGTAATTCCAATTAGCCTCAGTATGTTTTTGTACTATGGGGGAGAACCAGAGTACCTGGAGGAAATCCCACAGGGAGAACATGCAAACTCCACACAGATGGCACCCTGGTAGAAACTTGAACCCAGGTTCAAGAGGTGTGAGGTGACAGTGCTAACCACTTGACTACCATGCTACCCCTCATTGTAATTGCAGTCAATTAATATATTAGCAATGGAGGGATTGGAATTGTCATTAAAGACTCCTGTTACAGCATATCACCCCACAGTTTGTGAGGTATAAACCACAACCTGGGAAATTAAACACTCAGAGCAGCAGATCAAACTAACATCAGAGCAGATCAAACTCAAAATACAGCAGAGCCAGCCCCCTCTGCATTATAACCCCCTCACTCTAGCAGTGTCGCTCAGACTCAATAGATATTGGAGTTTAGAATATCTGATGTTCAGGCTTCTGCTACCTTAGCTGAAGTTAGGTGCCAGTATTCCTTTGTGTTGTGGGGACCCATTTATTGTCTTTACATTGTCTTTATGTTAGCTGAGCAGATTGATGCTGTTGACTGTGAGGACAGTTGTGTGTTCAGCATACAGTAACACAGCATTTAGGCTTCTGTGGGGGCAGTAGGGCAAGCAGCCAGCGTAGCACAGCTGTGTACTTTGAGGACTGGAATCAGCAATGAAGGCTTGGAGCCAGGATATAAATGTTTGTATTTACACTGGGGAAAGGTAATCTAATTCAGGTTCAGTCATTTATGAATATCAATGGAAATGCTAAATATTCTGTTCAAGAATGGTCTTCATTTACATTCACATGTTTGACAGACGTACAAGCAAGTCAAACAGCACGTTACAAACATATGTGCTCTAAATGAGTCAGCTAGGCAGAAGTGCAGCTATGGTGAGCTTAGAATGAATGCCCAGGTACAGGTGTAAGCAGTTTTGGAGCAGGAGCGAGCCAACAGTTACACAACTACACCTTATAACTGTTAACAACGTAGGAACCTAGTAAGACTATTCAAGGGCTAATAAGTGCAACATAAGGGCAGTCTACTGTGTTTCTTGAAGGCAGAGATGTCCAGACATCTGAAAGTACAGTGGTTTGGAAATTAATTAATTGAATGTAAGGAGAGGCTGGGGGTTATCACAGTAAAGGGCAGTCACCTGTAGCAGCACCCATGGAGCCTTGGGTTAAGGGCCATGGGACTATTCTGCTGAGACCAGGTTCAAACTAGTCACAGAGGCTTATCCCACTGAGCCAAACACCAACCTATTTATACAGTACATAAAAAGGCATAGATTTGTCTTATTTTCCAGTGACCATGTATTATGCAAGAAAAGCGTTTAGCCAGCTGAGAAATGCTTCAGGTGACTGTCCAACCTGCCATCTGTTTACGCAGCATCGTGGTGATAATGAAGGTTGTCTTGATGGAGGTTACTGTGATCAGGCAGGCCTCACCAATACTGCTCCTTCTTGGACAAAAGATATGTCTGTTCTGCCAATTGACCTGCTTTACATTGGTAAGGCTTGGAGCCTGGGGCGTGAATGACGGTTTCCTGACACACACTGGACCACAGGAAAATCTGACACAATCCGGCCCATTGAAATATTGAACTACATCGATTGCTATCAGGATGCCTAGATTACATCTGTTAGCGCATATTACAGAAGCAGGCTTTGTGCTGTATCTCCACACAGCATCCAGGGGTAGGGACTTACAGTATTGTTACTGTACCTGGTCTTTTGTGACCCTACCATCTTTCTTCCTGCAGCTGATATTATGTTATTACACCTACTATATAAATCAGTCACTCTGTGACTAGTATTATATGTCCTGGTATTGTGGATTTTCACATTTAAAATTTAAAACTTTAAGCAGAGATGTTCAATTGTTTCATTTTCTCCATGTTGTGTATGCAAAGAAATCAAGGATTAAACAAGCAATTTCAAAGTTGAGTTTCTATCCTATCTAGTTCTAATGAGTCTAATGAGTTCTAATGAGTCATTTTGTCTGTTCTTTATAATTAGCTGTTGCATCCAAATTCCACGGAATGTTTCACAATTATCAGTACATTACCTTTTCATGGTAACAAGGAGCCATTCTATATTCATGTTCTTCCTATATTAGTATTCTGCAATAGTATTGCTGGTTTGAAAACCTGGAGACTTACATTTACAAATGAGCAAGACACAGACTTGCATCCTGAGTGCCACCTGGGGTCTGTTGAAGTGCCCTAAAGTATAGAGTGGAGCCTTATTTATTCTGCTAGAATAACCAGCCATAGATACAGATAAATACATTCAGTGGCCCCTTTACTGGGCTCATCGAGCTCCAGAACAGTGAACAGGCTGTGTGCTAAGCCTTTTTACACACCATGGTTGTACTGAACTGTTATTTTTACACTTGTGTTTCTGGCAATTAAACTTTCACTGACTGGATAGTTTTGATTTGTTGTAAACTCTACATCGGGGGTACTAAGTTGGTGCATCGATACTCAATTGGTGGACTGAAAGACAATTTAATCCATCCTGGGAAAATTTTATCAGGGCTTGTGGATCTTGGCTTTGTGTTGCTGATGGAATTTGAACCAATGGGAAAAAAATAATTAAGTTCCCCTGCTCTAGATGGTTTAATGTGTGAAAATGCCAGGAGGGTGGTTCTTTATAATATACTGGATTACTAAGTATGGCACCAACAATCATACCATGTTCAAAGTCACTCAGATCAGGCATCTTAGCCATTCTAATGCTCAGTGTAGCAGTAAGTGAACCTCTTGGTTCTTGGCATTAACCTTCATCACTCTCCCTGTCTCTTCTACTCATTATCATTTCACCTTTAATTACATAACATGTCATTATAGCCCAATTTTAGCAGTCTGGGAGAGGATCCAGGTCTTACAATGATTAGAGTACATGGTGTGAAATGCTCAGTGAGCTTTTACAACTCCCAATGGAACAACCTTGTTGATTAACAGCAAGTAAGTCAGGAAAGGAAAAGGACAGAGAACTGATTTTGCAACAGTAAACAAGTGTAGACACCACCCATTGCTGTTAGAGTGCATGGGTAAAATATTTCATAGTCACTATTCATGTAAAGTATGTTATTACATGCCCACTGCGCATAGTGTGTGTACTCCCAGCACCCTAGTTCTTTGTAGCTGCGTATACATACCTTAAAATGATGTTGAATAACAACTTACAAACATTTCAAGTTACAAACGACCATTCGGAACTTATCTCAGTCGTAAGTAGAGGAGTGTCTGTAAATATTTTATAAGGTTTCTGATTGATTGTGCAATCATTGCAGCAACATAACAGCTCATAGAATGTCATGTGGTATTTCCAAGACAGAAACATTGAGGTGTGTGCTGGCAAGAACATCAAGGAGATATGCAGAACTGTTCTGAGATGAGTGATTCACCTAATTAGAGCTACAATCCCTTGTTTGATATTCTATATTACCATACTAGATGTCATGACATCTCTTTCTGGAGCTTGAACCATGTGTTGAGTAAATTAATTTTTCAGGGTTACAGTAAAGTTTATAAAACAGGAAACAGACACCGTTGAATGTGTTTTGTAAGGGAAACATGAACGAGATACAGAGGCAATTGATTATTTCTACAGCCTAGTGACCATCAAAAGCTTGATGTGGTTCTTCAAGGATATTATGTTTTTAGGGAGCGTTGTGATAAAGTTACCTTTACAATCTAACGTTCCCAAAAAGTGTTTGTCATATGGTCTACACAATCACATCACCCCTGCCAGCTGTGGTCTTTATTTTGGGAAAACCTTCATCCCAGTAGGCCAGGGGTGGGCAATCTTATCTGCAAAGGGCTGGTGTGTATGCAGGTTTTCGCTACAACTCCCTAATTAGGTTACTAATTTGAGAACTGATTGGCTGAACACCAGGGTTTGAACATCTGACCTAAAAGTTATCCCAAAAACCTGCATAGACACTGGCTCTTTGTGGATAAGATTGCCCACCCCTGCATTAGTTGATGACTCAGACAGAACTGTAGGAAATCCTATTTTCATTTTAGAGGTTGATCACACACTTATGTTGCCATAGTAATTTACTGCTCATTGAAATATTGTGACTGGATACTCTACAATCATCAGGACATCTGAAATGTTTATTTTTATTTGCATAAGCTGAAGTTAAAGTATGCATGAACAAATACCAAAAAAAATAACAGGAGGCTATTTGTAAAATATTCTCTCCAAACAAGTCTAACAGGTTGTAGAAGCCACAAAACAAAAACTAATGCAGAGCTCATCAACAAGAGACACATTCCTGAATTGCATTTAGTCTTCATGTACCGCATAAAGCATAAAAGAAGGTGATCCTGAATTTAAGGTAGTAGCCATGAATCATCCCTGAACTACACCTTTTCATGCAGAGAAATGAGAGATTCATATTTGCAAAAAACTTCACAGATGGGGGCAGTAAAACCAGTTACAGCATACAGTCTCTACAAGGTAACACCACACTGGGACTTGATTTACAAGCATTGTCACTTGAAAAGGCAGTGTGGCTAGACCAGGGGTCTCCAACTTCAGTCCTGGAGGGCTACTATCCAGTAGGTTTTCTATTCTACCGGGCTTCTAATGAGCCACACCCGTTTTTGGGAAAAAATACCAGGAACAGGTGTGGCTCATCAGAAGTCAGGTAGGATAGAAAACCTACTGTATAGTAGCCCTCCAGGACCTTAGTTGGAGACCCCTGGGCTAGACTATTTCCAGGGACTGGAATGGATGCTATTGAAATAATTTAGTTAAAGATACCAGTAATCCAAACCTGCATAGTCCAGCATGTGGCCACGTGTTTGACCTCATATATGAACCCATTAAGATATGCCAGAGAAGGATGATGCTTTTCAAACAGTATGGAATTCTGGGATCCTTAAAACAGATCCCTAAAATCAGGGGGTTCAGGTGTTTGCTAGATATGAAAATCACACAAAAACTAGTAGATGTTACAACAGCCATATAACGATATTTTTCAAGATTTTTTTTCTTAAAAAAAAAAAAAAAAAAAAAAAAAAACAACACCTTGCTAAGGCAACATTAGTAGATGACAGTCCTGAAATAGTGCATTTAAAAAACTTTATAAAACTATAAGACTATAAAAAGCTATAAAACGTGGTGCACACAGCTTTTGAGTTTCTTGCACTTAGTTAAAAAGAGGGAGTTTTAGTACTTAGCACATCTGTTTGTAAGTAAATTTTAGGTCTGGTAAGTTGCTGCACAAATTTAATACTGGCTATGACAAGAAGGTGCATCACTTGCTGTGTATGGGATTGTATAGTCCTCTCCTTGAATTGGCACCTTATTGTGCTGGAGGGGATTGCGTGCCTCTGTGACCCTGGGGGATATGTTGTTGGGGGCAATAGCCCCTGGTATGGTCTCCCAAGGCAAAAAGGTCCCAGAGGAGGGGCCAAACAAAGTTGTTTCCCTCGCCCGGACTAGGGTCACTGGTGCCCCACCCCAGAGCCAGGCCGGGGGGAGGGTCCTGCTGGCGAGCGCCTGGTGGCGGGCCTTGACCCGTGGGGCTCGGCCGGGCATTGCCCGAAAGAGGCACATGGGTCTGTCTCCAGGTGAGCCTACCACCCACAAAGGGAATGTCAGGGGTTCCGGGCTTTGTGGATCGGGTGGCGGCCAAGGAAGGTCTTGGTGGTCCAATCCCCAACTGACAAAACTGGCCTTTGGGACATGAAATGTCACCTCTCTGGTGGGGAAGGAGCCTGAGCTTGTGCGTGAGGTTGAGAGATATCGACTACATATAGTCGGGCTCACCTCAACGCATAGCTTGGGTTCTGGAACCAATCACCTGAAGAGGGGCTGGACGTTCTTTTCTTCTGGAGTTGCGTTGGGTGAGCGACGCTGGGCTGGGGTGCGGCTACTGATGGCCCCACAGCTCGGTGCATTAACAACAGAGTTTACCCCGGCTGTCTCCCTGCGCCTTTGGGTCGGGAAAAGGTCTCTGACTTTCATCTGCGCTTATGCACCTAATGTCAGTTCAGAGTACCCGGCCTTCTTGGATTGCCTTAGTGGTATGCTGGTTGGCATGCCACGAGGGGATTCCATCGTTTTGCAGGGCGACTTCAATGCTCACGTGGGCAATGATAGTGTGATGTGGAGGGGGGGTGATTAGGAAAAACGGCCTCCCTGATCTGAACCCGAGTGGCATTCTGTTATTGGACTTCTGTGCAATGCATGGTTTGTCCATAACGAACACCATGTTTGAGCATAAGGGTGTCCATAAGTGGACATGGTACGAACATGCCCGGGGCTACAGGTTGATGATCAATTTCATAATCGTATCATCTGCCTTGCGGCCTTCCATCTTGGACATTCAGGTAAAGAGCAGGGCAGAGCTGTCAATTGATCACCATCTGGTGGTGAGTTGGCTCAGGTGGCGGGGGAGGAAGCTGGTCAGACCTGGTAGGCCCAAGCGCATAGTAAGAGTCTGCTGGGAACGTCTGACAGAGGCTCCTGTTCGCCGCAGCTTTAACTTGTACCTCGAGCAGAATTCCAACTGCATACTGGGAGAGGTTAGGGACATCGAGTCTGAATGGAACCTCTTCGGGACCTCCAATGTGGAAGCGGCCGTATGGAGCTGTGGCTGCAGGGTGGTTGGTGCCAGTCGTGGTGGTAACCCCCATGCTCGATGGTGGACACCAGAGGTGAGGGGGGCTGTCGAGCTGAAGAAGGAGGCTTACCGGGAATTATTAGCCTAGGGGGGTCTCCGCAGGCAGCTGACGGGTACTGGCAGGCTAGGCAGAATGCGGCTCGGGTGGTCACAGAAGCAAAAACCCGGGCTTGGGAGGAGTTCAGTGAGGCCATGTCGGCCTCAAAAAGGTTCTGGCAAACTATCCGGAATATCAGAAGGGGGAAGCAGCTCCTAGTTCCTACTATTTATAGTGGAGAGGGGGTGCTGTTGATCTTACCTGGGGACATCACCCAGAGGTAGAAGGAATACTTTGAGGACCTCCTCAACCCTGCTTCAGATATATCTACGCACACTGCCTTTGAGATATCTGAGGGCACAGAGCCCGAGGGTGCTGGTGAGGGCTTGCCCATCACTGGGGCTGAGGTGGCCAGGGTAGTTAAAGAGCTGCGTGGTGGCCGGGCCCCAGGGGTAGACGAGATCCGCCTGGAGTACCTGAAGGCTCTGAATGTTGTGGGGTTATCACGGCTGACACGCCTTTTCAACAGTGCGTGTAGGTCAGGGACAGTGCCGCTGGATTGGTTCGCATTGCTGGTAACAAGTCGGACATGTTCCCAGTGCGGGTTAGGCCCTTTGTTATTGGTCCTGTTTACAATATTTATGGGCAGGATTTCTAGGCGCAGCCAGGGTATTGAGGATGTCCAGTTTGGTGGCCTCAGGACAGCCTCGCTGCCTTTTGCAGACGATGTCATCCTGTTGGCTTCATCTGCTGGGGATCTCCAGCGTGCTCTGGGGCGTTTTTTCATTAGATTAGCACCTCCAAGTCCGAGACCATGGTTCTCAGCCAGAAAAGGGTGGATTGCCCTCTTCGGGTCAACTAAGACGTACTGCCTCAAGTGGAGGAGTTCAAGTATCTTGGCGCCTTGTTCACGAGTGAGGGTAGGCGAGATCTGGAGCTGGATAGACGAATCGGAACCGTGTCTACAGTTTTGCAGGCGCTTAACCGGTTTGTTGTGACCAAGAAAGAACTGAGCCGAAAAGCAAAGCTCTTGATCTATTAATCCATCTTCATCCCTACCCTCACATATGGTCATGAGCTATGGGTAAGAACCAAAAGAATGAGATCGTGAATACAGGTGGCTGAAATGAGGTTTTTCCGCAGGGTGTCTGGGCTCTCCCTTAGGGATAGGGTGAGAAGTTTGGATATCGGGGAGTAGAACCACTGCTCCTTCACGTTGAAGGGAGCCAGTTCAGGTGGTTTGGACACCTGGAGAGGTTTTCCATGCATGTCCTACAGGGTGAAGACCCCAGGACAGACACAGGACTCGCTGGAGGGATTATATCTCTCGGCTGGCCTGGGAACGCCTCGGCGTCCCCCCCCGAGGACCTGGTAGAGTTAGCTGGGGAGAGGGAGGTCTGGGTATCTCTCCTGAAGCTGCTACCCCCGCAACCCGAACGACGGATAAGCGGCAGATAATGGATGGATGAATTGGTGGATGGGATTGTATAGTTTGGGGCTATGTAGCTGCAGACTGGTCAAGACAGTTAAATCAGAATGGAGGGAGAGCCTCCTAGTGTTGGTATTTGTTAAACTTTTCTGTGCTGTGTGAAATTGCTCTTCTTGTGGCCTGTTTACCTGTACTGTGTTCATTGGTTAATTGTCTTGATGATTCACCCCTGCTTTTTGTTAGTTCTTGTTATTTGAGTATTCAAGTGCCTGGCTTTGTCCTGGTACTCAGTCTGCCATTGTAAATGTTATGTTGTGTTTGTTCCTCTGTTCTCCTGCCAAGTTCTAGTCTCTGTGGTTTTGCTTAGTTTCTTAGTAGTGCTTTATTTCATGGTTTTCCTTAATTCAGTATTTTTCCCTGTGTTTTTTTTTTGTAGTTTTTCACTGTGTCCAGTTTCTTTAATAAGGCCATTTCTCCGAACTGCAAGTGGATTAGCACCTTCCTTTCTCAGCCTACACCATGCCCCATGTCTAATAGTGTTGCTGTTGCCCCATGATGTTCTGCTGTTTCCTGGTTAGCAGTATTTCCTGTTATGTATTGTAGTTTCCCTATGTTCCTTCCTGCCTGTAGTATAGTGTTGTTAATATAGTTTTGATCCCATGTTGTACCTTATTTTTAGTATCTTCCTTTCTGTTTTTAATAAGCCCCTGATTTATGAGATGCTATGTGGACCATCCCTCCTTCCAACATCATATGTATTTATATTCACATCTTAAACATGCAATATATTCATTTATTAGCATGTTTTACCACTTTGTAGTAATACAAATTACACTGTAAAATGATCAAAAACTTTTTTTGTTATGAGTATTGTACAGCTAGCATGCTGCTGCAGTGGTTAGCACTGTTGCCTCACACCTTTGGGGCTGGGTCTGAGTCTCCGCCCAGGTTCCATATGAGTGACGTTTGCATGTTCCCCCTATGTTCATCGTGGGATTTCTTCCAGGTACTCCGGTGTCCCCCCATAGTCCAAAAACATGCTGAGGCTTATTTGAGTTACCAGATTGTCTGTAGGTGTGCTTGTGTGCATGTGCGTGAGCATTGTGATGGGTTGGTGCTCCATCCTGGGTTTTTCCCTGCCTTATGCCCACAGGCTCTAGACCCCTGTGGCCATGAATAGGACAAGTGGTTGTAGAAAATGGATGGATGAGTAATCATGCAATATGTGCAATAAATAGTAGGCTACTTTAATCCAAGAACAAGATCAACTGGCTGCCCAACCCCCCTGGGCATGCAAATCGTGCATTCCATTTGACCTTGGAACTCGGATTCCGAGTTTTGAAGCCAGAAGTGACGATATGCGCGCTCTGATTTCTTGGAGATCCGAGAAATATCTCGAACAGCACAGAGGATCCCAAGTTCAGAATCAAGATGGCTGCGCCCTTTATCAACAGAAGGGAAAGTAGTTTTATCCTGTTTAAGCACTACTTCTCATTTGTGGCTCATTACTGTAAATCGGTCGCACACACTATACTATCCAACTTATCTGTGGATGTGCTGCTACAGAGTTTTATATGTGAACCACCACGCATAAAGTGTCATTAAGTGATATTGCTAAGAATGGCTAACAATTAACTAGGTTAAAATTCGATTTTATGATTAGTCGGATTATTTGTCAGATTTAAGGTAGTTTGGACTAATTGTAAGTGAACGAAGATAAAGGCCATTTAAACTGAGGTACCTTGAATCTGACTTTCTGACAACTGAAGTTGTCTGGCTGAGCAAAAAATCTTGCTTTTTCATGTGGGTCCATGGTATTGCTACTTCTGTGGCAAATGGAACACATCTGACTCTGTTTTCCCAAGTTTTTAGCGGATGTGGTGTAAAATCACGGATCCCAAGGCAAATGAAATGCATGATAACATAATTTAATTAGTGAGCTTACTTGCTAAAAATAAGGTGTAGATTGCTAGAGAGGAATGCCAAAGTCCAACAATGAGTCAGTTCTCCATGCTAGCCTATGTAGATGTCACCCTTCCATGGGACTGAATCATGACTTCAGCTCTAATGGTACCCACCCCAGGCGCCATCCGGACAGTTTAGAAAAAATGTTCTACTGGGAAACCTTGGGTCCTGGCATTCACGTGGGTGTTGTTTGACACATACTCCCTACCTAAACATTGTTGCAGGCCAAATACAACCCTTCATGGCAGCAGTATTCCCCAATGACAGTGGCCTCTTTAAGCGGGATAATGTGCACTGCCACAATGCAAAAATTTTTCAAGAATAGTTTGCGGAACATGAAAAAGAGTTCAAGGTGTTGACTTCCAAATTCCCAATCCATGAAAGCCCCACCTTGCAACTTACCGGGCTTCAGGAATCTGCTGTTAAAATTTTGGTGCCAGATACTACAGGACACCTTCAGAGGTTATGTGGAGTCTATTCTTCGATGGGTCAGAGCTGTTTTGGCTGCACGAGGGGACATACACAATATTAGTGAGGGGGTTTTAATGTTATGGCTTATCAGTTAATATATACATGTCTCAAAGGAGACCAAGATGGGGATGTTCAAAAAGAAGTACTCCAATGTACGTGTTCTTGTGCAAATTGTAAATAAAGCATTGTTTCATTTCAACATTATGCCCATGTTCTCATCTAAGTCAGACACTCCTAAGCTGAATAATAATGATGCCGAATTTCTTACAACAGAATTGAACAGAACTCTGTCAAAAACAAAAGGCAAATAAACATGTGTTTTTATACAGCAGGGCAGGTCAAACCCACATCTGCAATGACTGATACACCACACTCCATTTACTTTCCTTTAAAGAACTCATTATCCTTAACATGCCTTTTCCTTTAATGACCTTGACATTTGTTCAATAATAACATGTTGCATGTGTTATCTGTTTTACAAGTCTGTCTGTATTGATTATTATGGTGATCATATCACATTATAGTAGTCAATTGTGTAGAAATCCAAATAATTACAAACAGCTCAATTTTTTTCCCTCAGTACTATATTTTTAGTGGTATGATACATTCACAGCAGGTGAGTTCCACCAAGATTTTAAATACAGGGTAGTGATTCATAGCAATATATTAGATTTTTTTTTGTAAAAAAAGTCAGAATTCTGAGATTAAAATCAGAATTCTGACATTAAAGTCAGAATTCAAATAATATTTCATGGTGGCCCTAATCCTCTTCCGCAAACTTCACTGAAAGTACACTTAGAACAAAGATATGATCACACTACAAACTGTTTGTAGCAAACAGTTTATTGGTGACCTATTGCCATCAAACGCTGTTGCTTTAACTGATTCGCTAGGCGGGGACTGAGAAGAACCGAAAATGAGAATAGGGAGGTACTTATATGAATATTAATCCCGTCATTTGTTACTCACATACAGTCTATAGTTAAAAGTGACAGAATTGATAGAACTTTAGAAGGACATCTCTGAAAAGTGTATACAGAGACGGGCTTTTACAAGCCTGGCAATAAGCCTGGCAACGCCACTGTCATTCATATTTGCGCAAAATTTGATGGTATTCTACCACTTATACCGGCAGAAAACACGTCATAACATACGCATATTTACTCAACGACATCACATTCAAACGTTTGAAGGAAGTTATTTTCCAGTGTCTGATATCAATACAAAAGCTACAATGGAGACGATTATGGACAGTTTCACATCGGAAAAACTTTTTCCTAATCCCAATTTGTTGGATTTGGAGGATTTGAATGAAACCGATTTTCTTAGCAATGTGGTAAGTCTTGACTTATTGTGTAGACCAGCGTTCGGGTATCATTTCAAGTTATCGCATATTAAGTTAATGCAATTACTGTTAGTCCAATAACATTAACGTGTAATTAAAAAGATGTTATTTAATAATCGACTGTTGTGAAGTTTTCTTAGTCCTACCTTGTTTAACAAGCGTCTATATTTAGTTTTTACCTACCGTTTTTACCGTAAAATCGAAGAGTAATTTGATTTCATTTTAATAAGAATAACAAAGGAATTAATGTGTAGCTTGCCTGTTTTTAGGTATTCGGTAGCAGCAAACCCACCCCCGACACCGCCGGCTGCGCTGTTAGGGCTCCCCGTGCAGTTGAAATTCTCCTTTTTCACCCACAGCCTTACCCGTGCGCCCATTAATCGATTATCAATATGGGTGAGAGTGCATGCCTCTCTCTCATTATAATGGAACGTATGTCAAGCCAGCTTTGCAGTTTTTCATCACTTTTCGCCATGAATGGACACGCTCAGGTCTATATTCATCGGGTCTGCCGTGGGTGCGGTGTGCCTTGCACAGAACTGTAATGGCTTTCGTGTTTGCCCTTATTTAGCTGGCCTTCCTTGTTGCTTTAGTGGTGTAAAGCTGAATGCAGTGTGCGTCTGCGTGTATGTGTGCTTCAGGTTCCCTTCTCTCACCCTATGTAGTGATGCAGGAAGCCACGGAGCATCTCTGAAAGGACTCTTTTGTGCATTTATAGGGAATTACAGACCCTTGAAATCTGTCTTGCAGGAAAAAAAACATGTACTTCAGTACAGTTTCCCCTTTCTATTGGTGAATCACATCTTGGGACATTTCAGTGTTATTATTATTAACTGTGTTAGCTATTCATTTGGAGTTGTATCAGCTTGTGTTTTGACTTAAGTAAATTACTGTATGCAGAATTTGAAGAAGTCAATTTCTCAGCCAGAAGAACCTGTCCATCAGCTTAAATTCCTACTTGTCTGCTTATGCTTTAGTTGATCACAATGCAAGTTAAATGGTAACTCAAATTAGAAGGTAACTATTAGTCTGGATAAAAAAAAAATGAACTAAGAAGATAAAAGAGGTCATATTACAAGAAACGAGGATTCAAAGCTGGGCACTTTTGCAAGTTTACCTCCTTCCAAGATTTAATGCCAAATATTTAACCAGGAATGAAATCTAATGCCAAATGAAAAGAGTGAAATACCAGATGACATCACGGCCGTCAGTCATGGCACTCCTCGCTGTGCTTTTTTTCCAGCACATCTCACCTGCTTTGATGGGCCCCTTTTCAAGTGGCTTGGAGTTTATGTTGAAGGAGTGTGAAATACCATCCAGTATAATACTGTATGTGTTTCTTTGACTTTCTTTGAGAATCACTTGTACTAAGAGAGTTTACGAGATGATTTAATTCTGTGAGAAGTGAAACAATGAACAGAAACTAATCTTACTGCATTTGATATCCCAGTCATATGTATGGGATGCGAGCAGCTGCTTTTACTCTACGTCAGCTGGTACCTGCTGCTGTCTGTCAGGGCTGCTGTTGTCATCAGACAGCTGTTGAGGCAGGTTCATCTAAAACTGTATTACCTTGGACCAGAATTTGAAGAAGTCAATTCCTCAGCCAGAAGAACCTGTCTATCAGCTTAAATTCCTACTTGTCTGCATGCTTTTAGCTTGGAGGTCAGCATTACAGTAAAGAGATATTGGATCATCAACCTTAGCATGGCACATAATTTTATTAAAGTACTAACAGTTCCAAAGAAACACCTGTCTGCCAGCCAGAAGCATTTTGTTTAAAATATTTGCAAATTAAACCTGGATAAGCAACACAAAAACTGTTTGTCACCCTGCCAGTGATAATGACATACTTTAAATGGAGACACAAACATGATTAGGTGACCTTTAAGGAGGATTATCGACATAATTGGGAGTGTTGCTTGCAGAGAATTCCTAAATACTCTGAAGTCTTGCTTATAAGCAAAGACACTCCGTCACTCCCACTCCCCACAAATGGACAGCGCATTGCTGGGTCCTAGTGTTCAAGATGTTCTACCCATATGTGGTCCGTTATGGTCAGAATGTCCTGGACCAGGCTCTCCCTCTGCCTTGGTGGGATTTCATTTGTCTCAGGCTTGCTAAGGGTGATTTAGTGTCTGTGTGGCTAGGGTCTGGGGGATGGGGGTGCTGTGCTGATGTAATTCTTCCCACTAGAATTTTTCCCCCATCAGTGGCTATTGTTGGGCAGAAGCCAGGAGAAAGGGGCTAAGAAATTATGTCATTTTTTTCAGATCAGTATGCGGAAAAGTTGTGGCTTCTGAGCATCTGTACAGGTCCAAGAATCTGCCAACAGTTAGCTGAGCCCCATGCATTATCACTGCTGTGTATCAGCTCAGTGTAGTCCTTACTCTCTCTTGCTGGTGCCGGCCAGGATCAAAGGAATCGTGCCAGGTAACTGAACTCAGCATCTCCTGAGGTCGGAGGAATCATTCCGATTCCTGTAAGGCTCCTGCTTTGGAGGCTCTATAAGTGTAAGGCAGGGGTCAAAGACTATCATGCTGAACCAGCCTGTGGCCACATGTGTGCCGTTTCTGACGATGATGTTATAGACAGGAAACCATCCAATATTTCCAAGCCAATCACACAGGGACCATGAAACAACAGTATTATTATTACTCTTGTTAGTTAAGGCGAGCTGCCAGTTTGCATTCACTACGTTAATGCAGGTAATGCAGAGGTATTTAGGCAAATGCATGGAACAAACTGACAGTAATGAAATGATAAAGTATTTGGTGGTGAAGTGGCCATCTTGTTTCTGTGCAGTTTTTTTCTGTCCTTTTTTGCCTGTTTGTTCAGGTGAAGCCGTTGTGTATCCGGCTCACTTACAGCGCGTGGCATTTAAACAGTTACCAGTCATTAGATGTCAGACTATTTCAGGTGCCGGGTCTCAGCACAGGGGGCAGACACCTAACACAGTTCTTGTGGATTTTTATACAGAAAGTGACATTTGAATTCTTCTCAATTATAAAGGACCAATGTAAGATTAGTAAGGTTTGTGGGTGTTTCACTAGAGGAGACCTTCATGAATGATGTCCATGGTGGTCCTGCTGTTGTGTCAACATGCTGATTAAATGAGCTACCAGTAACAGAAAATAGAAGCATCCTACTGTATAATAGTCCCAGGAATACAGTAAAACCTTGGATTGCGAGCATAATTCTTTCCGGAAGCGTGCCCGCAATCTAAAGCACTCGTATATCGAAGCAAATTTTCCCATTCGAAATAATGGAATCTCAGATGATTCATTCCACAACCCAAAAATATTCATATAAAGATGATTAATGCAAAATATAAAGTAAAATAAAACAAATGAACCTGCACTTTACTTTCGAAAAGAATTGTGGATGGTGTGAGGGAGAAGAGAGAGGAGGGTTATTTTGTAGGACGACTTTCACTATAACAAACCGAATCACTGCTATTTGTTGGCTCACTGGAATCTTTTTCTTTTTGTGCGACTTTAACAGGGAACCTATCCAAAGCTGCTTTTGCCTCCTTTTCGATTTTGCGGAAATGTGCCGATTGCATTGTCGTTAAACAGATCCATTGCTTGTACTGCTACACCCTTATTCAGATCTTGCTTTTCTACTAAATTTTGACTATACGAGTCAGGGAACCCAACTGAGACCATGGGAGCCTGGGAGACGATTATCCACAATCCCTCAGTGAGAGAGAGAGAGAGAGAGAGAGAGAGAGAGAGAGAAGAACCATCGACTCAGTTGTGATCACGTGATGCTAGGCAGACAAAGTGTATACATAATACTCGTATTGCAAGACCTCACTTGTTTATCGAGTTAAAATTTATTAAACATTTTTGCTCGTCTTTCAAAACACTGGCAAACCAAGTTATTCCGAATCCAAGGTTTGACTATATTACCTAACTTTGATAACTGATTAGTTATAATGATGTACCCCTCTTGTGTCAGCTTGTATCATAAATATAAATTCCTGCTTAGGACAGCTGTGCCAGTTTTTGGGTCTGAGGATATCCAGGGCTTATCACTGGAACTGTAATGCATCATGACATGGTGACTGTACATATGACATGTGAAAAATGTAAGGCTCCCCCTAGCACTATCCATGTATCTCTTGAAATTCCTGCATCCTGGTCATTAAATTGTTCTTCACATAAGGTTCTTACTTCTTCCCGTAGTTGTGTTTACAGTAGAAGTGTAACGGTACATGTATTTGCTATGGGTCTTCTGGTTTGGTATGCATCTGTATGGAACAAATGCAGCAAATACGGAAGCTTTGTGTGTTTGTATGTTTCCCTTGAGTCACTTACGGAAAGGGCGGATGAGGCTGTGCCGCTACACAGATGTACAGTTCATTTTCTAAACGTGCACCTTAATGGATATTTATTTCATTTTTATTAACTCTAAAAAATATTTATGTTGATTTACTATCAAGTAAACCTCACTTTTATATTAGTGGGTTGCAGCAGTATTAACAGATTTTTTTGTTTAAGAAAGGCAGTCATACTTTGTTCAGTAAACCACTATTTAATAAAGAAAAAAATAAACAATTTTTATTCTGTTACTTTTATCCCATTACTTTTATGACTTCAAAACCAAGGCACTGTTTTGTGTACTGTTTACACCCCTACTTTACAGCTAAGTGTTTTCTCCTTTAGGCCTACAAACTGATGACAATATCTCTTGCTCACATAAGTGTATAGGAAGTTGATTGAGCAGAAACAGTTGAGGTTGTCAACAGTTGAAGACTGGCAGACTGGAAATGTAGAGGAGAGATAGGCTACACTGGCAGACCATACTAAAAACGTAGGTGTAGTTTTAGCCTCCCACACAGTGAGTTTAGAAGAAGATTCAATGTTAAGATACATTTCTTCTAAAAAGAACCTGTTGATATCTTTGTGAAAATTTGTTGGTTTTGTGCTGGGGATTCTAGCCTGAGAAAAAGCAGCTTTGTCCACTAGGATTTCCTAGGTTTTGTTGTAAGAACCAAGAAGCCAATAGAGATGAGGTGGAGTGTCAGGTGTCTGAAGGAGCCAATAGAGATGAGGTGGAGTGTCAGGTGTCTGAAGGAGCCAATAGAGATGAGGTGGAGTGTCGGGTGTCTGAAGGAGCCAATAGAGATGTGGTGGAGTGTCGGATGTCTGGAAGAGCCAATAGAGATGAGGTGGACTGTCGGGTGTCTGAAGGACCCAGACTGCAGATACTGGAGTTCACAACAGCCTAATGACATAACAAAGTCCAATGTCACTGCTGATTTGCTGTGTCATTATGGATTAGTGAACTGGTACATATCTCATTTTAGTTTAGTTTAATTTTGCAGCAGTTCAATAACTTTCAGCATGGCCAGGTCTCCTGAAACTCAGCAGGAGTCCAAGGATCAAGCATCACAATAATACTGATGGAGTTTTTCCCTCCATCTGATGTGAAGACACAAAATCAGCTACTGAGAAAACTTTTTATCTTTCCTAAAGTAATTTGCATGTGAACAAGGCAATACCTTGTTCCTTTAAATGAAAGCTAGATAAGATTTTAGTAACTCTGAGCTATTAGTTAAGTTCTCTCCAAACGAGCCTGATGGGCCCAATGGCCTCCTCTCGTTTGTAAATTTCTTACGTTCTTATGTACACTTACTTGACATTAAGAGTTGAGCTGCTACATTTTCCTAATTGATTTGAGTTTGCTAAAGTCAGAAATCAGAGTGTCCCCTGTGACCCTAAGCTCAGACCCCAGCTTTATGGCGACTCCCTAAGCACTATGGTTAAATTACAAACCCTAGAATGTCCTACAAAAAGGAGAGGAGTGCTTTTACGACTGGCCCCATTCATGTTGGCTGCCCGCCAGAGGAAGGGATGCAAATGGTGAGCAGAGCTGCCACAGCGGATGCAGGCTCTGTCTGCACACACAGGGCGTGAAAATACAGCCCTACAAACCGTGGCTGGTCATCAGTGGTAGACGGGTCAGCATGGACCAGGCTCCCATACACTCCTTCCAGTCAGTTGGGCTCGTGAGGGACTTACAGCAAGCCACAGTTCCAAGCCAGGTGGCTGGAATGCAGCGCGTGCGAAGGGCCAGCCATGCCATTCTTCTGCGGCTTCCAGTAGTATCAGTGTCAGTCCCCGAGGGCGACACTGTCCAAGAAGCTGTGAGCTTGGCATATTTCAAAAAAAGGAACTTTGGGAGTTAAGTAATGCAGGACAGTCTTTCTGGCAAGGCTAACCAGTGAATGAGAGGCATCAGAGAGTAGGGGGTGCAGGGTGCATTCACAGCGGGGGGGGGGGGATTCCCACCACAAAAATCACCAAGGAGGATGCCTCCTTACTGAGCGTCCCCTTTCATAACAGACAATTACGTAAAATTCCCAATAATTTTCTGACTACGCCCCCCCCCTTGCTTCACAGTCAGCAATTTATACTAAGATGCCCCCCTCCCCCCTGCCTTGAGAGCCCTCCTCGGCCCCCTAGTACCTGACTTCCAAACCCGTATGCAGCAGCATGCATGGACGTGACTTGGGTTGTAAATTGTAGATGGGAGAGTGGTAAGTTGGTGACAAAATTATACTGTGAAAAAAGCCACGTTGTGTGCGTGTGCATGCTAAGTGGATCATCAGGTCAGGTGTCCTCAAAGTTCTTTGCTCTTTTCCTTCTGGGGAGAGCAAGTGGTCCTTCTTCCCAATATATATATATATATATATATATATATATATATATACATATATATATATATATATAGATATGTTCTCATCCT
>JAODKE010000020.1:11907591-11932304 GCA_026779605.1 Mormyrus hasselquistii | reverse complement strand
CCAATGACACAGTAGGTGTGGATGTCGTTTGTATGGGCGGGTGGGGGGGGGGGGGGGGGGGGGGGGTGGGGGGAATTTGAGTACCCAGAGGAAACCCCCTGATGACACGGGGAGAACATGCAAACTCCACACACAAAGAGTCATAGAGGACACTCAAACCCTGGTCCCAGAGGTGGTAAGCAACAGTGTTAACCACTGCACCACTGTGCCACCTTGCAAAGCCAATTGTGTATACTAACGTGTACAATCTTCTTGGATAGTTTGCAAAAAGATCCACAAAGTAAGTTACACTGGCAGATGGTTACGTTCACAAGGTGGCGGCTGCAGGCTCCATTTTCACTCTTGGGTGCCCTCTGTCCTGTAGTTCCAATTTCATATTATTCTGTGTTAATGAAGTTATAATGTATCACAACATATTTCCAGTATACATTTTCATCCATATAATGTTTTTTGTGAAATGGTAATAAGGTCCATGAAAGATCAAATAGCGTATACAAAGTGATAAAAACAAATAGACAAGAGGCTGTACGTGTCCTTCTCTTTGTTGTCACATTTGGTGTGATGTGTCCCAAAATCTGAGCAGGTCCAGATTTTCATGCATACAAATTGCCTGCTAGGGTTGAAAATGATTGGTTGAATATTTTTTGAGTTATCATGATGACCAGATCAAGCGTCAGAGCTGGCCTTCTGTTTGTTATCATTACAGTATGTAGCACTCTTTCAGTTTTGGGGCAGTCTGTCTCAAAATTTGGGGCTAAAACCAAATGTATTCCTGGAATTCCAGGGAATTCAATATTGGCTTTGTTTAGGCTCTGCGTGTAAAATCCGGCCCTTTTGTTATTTACAAACATTTTATTGATTGAGTTTCAGACAAATGGAAATCAAAGCCCGACATTAATGAGGATGGCTGGCTGCAGGCTGTTTTTGCTGATTTGGCGAAACCAGATGGAGCCCAAGCTTATAGTGGGAAGCAGGCTCGCTGGCAGTTTGGGGTTTATGGCAATGGTGGGGCAAGCCCCTGCCTCATTAGCTTGTGGTTGTAAAGCACTGCTCCTTCTGAGGTGGTTGTATGAGTCACCTGCTGATTAACTACACCCCTCACCAAACACCTTCAGAGGTTTCATTAGTGCTTAATGCTGAGTCATCAAACTGTCCTGAGAAGCTGAAAGCAGCACTGGTGATCATCAGAGCTTTTTACTAGTTACTATGCTTGTTTCCTCACAGAAAATCTATTTACAGTGTTACCATCTAAACATCTCAAGATCGTTGGTCCTAAGCAATATCATTGCAAATTCTAATGTACATTCTTTATGTTACATATGGTTTGGTCAAGTTTTACATCTCTGACTGTGGATTTCCATATTGGATCATGCTCATGTTGGTTTATTTTCATGTTCCTTCAGAATCAGAAAGCATGTGGTCCTTCAGCCAAGACCTAACAGCCATCCTGGTGAAACAGGAGCCCAGGCTGCCATGCCCCTCTCCGACCCCGACGCACCCAGCAGAGCCGTTTGTGCTGGCCCATCCATCCCAGAGGTCACACACTGAGGACACGGTAAGATCAGCCAGTCAGTAAATGACATTGCTCTTTCTCTTTCACCCAAGTAAGAGTCTTCAGGTGTCATTTGGAGAAGTTCCATGTCTCCCCATGTCTCCCACATATCAATACACATATGTCTTATGATTCTCTGCATAATAGCGACAAAAGCACCTGGATCAGTTATCCTCCTCAAGGTTCTGTAGGGTATTACTTTTATTGAAACTCGGGTAAACATTATTTCATATGTGATTTTCTTCACAGAATAAATTCAATCAATCCACTGAGACTATGTACTACAAGTCTGTAGTCTCATATAAAAAGCTTCAGAACCAAATAAGTTTATTTATTTGTTTTTGCTAATAATAGTACAACTATTAAGAATATCATGTTCTAACTTCAGATACATTCATGGTAACTACTGGTGTATTTTGCAGAGGATAAAGTGTATACCATCTATTATTATTGTATTTCCCAGACTTGGAGTATGTTTGTTTGTGGGACTGGTCTGCTGACACCTCAGGAACTTTCTCATTAGCATTCTCCTTAATTCAGAAAGTACAGGCGTTCCTCTACTTACGAACTTTCAGACATACGACCGAAGAGGACTGCAAGTCCAAATTGTGTTCACTGGGCTTCTGTTTCCTGTCCCAATCCTGTCCTGTCTTCCATTTTTTTTCTGTGCGTCAATTCCGCCTAGCATGACTTCCGGCCGTTACTCCCACCAGGCAGCAGTGTTATGTGTGTACTCCCAGCATCCTAGTTTTTAGTACTTGCATATACCCATAAAATGAGGTTGAATAACAACATACTTTGAAGATACAATGTATTGGTGAATATCTGGAACTAATCAAATTTTGAGACAAATTGCACCAAAACCGAAGCAGCACCACCTAGTGGTGACAAAGAGAAGGGCAGGCTGAGACATTTAATGTCATTAGCACAATAACACAAAAACCTCTTGATGGATATTTTTATAAACTTTGCAGATACATTGTAAAGATGGGGAGAGTGTGTAGGGTCTTTATATATCACATGTTCCTTTTTTATCTGAGTGGGATACAGTCAAAAACCAGTTCTGATGGCAAACTGGCCTCAGTCCAAGCTCCATGTGATGAGATGGATCACACCCTGCATGTGCTGTGTAAATAGTTTACTGCAAATTTCAGCTGTGTTTACTCTTCAAGTCGTTTGCCATAGCCTGGCATTTATACAGACACCCCCGTTTCTGCCGACGGCTAGCAGATGGCGATCTGTAAGAAGACTCCTTCCTTATCCATCAACTCCAGGTCTGCTCCTTAGCGATCATGAGATAGCAGGAAAGATGATGTCTGATGTTTTTATGTACTTCTGTGTTTGCTAGACTATAAGCCACCGGTTCTTTGAATGGAGTGAGACCTTGTTGTTCTTCTTAAGGCCTTGAAAGATGTCCATACCATGCCTGTGATAAAGACGGAGCCCCGAGACCACCACCAGCTCATCAGCGCCGCTTCAGGTCAGTGCACTTCTGGAACAACACCAGATCCTGGTGGCTGTCAGGCTTCCCGCCCCTTATCTTTGAGCTCAGATGCTGGATAACGTTTGAACCCAAAATTTCTTTGTATAAATGCTCCAAATCAGTATCATGGAATTTGAAGCAAATCTCGCCAGATTACCCGCCAACATGGGAGCCCAGAGAGCCAGGCACTTCTCTAGACAGCAGGCCCAAAAACGGCTTGATTTTTTCCCTAGGTGTTTTTTGTGCTCCACTGACCCAAAGCAACCCAGTGAAAGTAAACAGATCTGAGTGCAGTGGGGACTCACCAGCTCTCTCTGCCGTTATTCTGCGCCTGCGCTCACTCCTTCTGTGCCAACGCCTGGCTCCTTAATTGCAGTTCACACCCAGAGGAGGCCCCCTTGTCAGTGTGCCTTCTTAAGCCTGTTCGCTGCAGCTTAGAGATGAAAAGGGAGAATTACAGAGAAATCCCAGCATGGGAAGAGGCTTGCCTCATGTCCTTACAGGTCTCTCCTTTGAGCCTGTGGGAGCCTCCTTAGGTGAGAGTGCGTCTTGTTCCTTCAGGTGACCAAGCACACAGCACAAGTGTAATTTTTAGCGCTGTGTAATTTTTTATCTCTTGTAGCTCTTTCTATTTTAATTCTCAGCATAATTATAAATGGTTATCATTTTTTTAAGCTGCTGTGCGCTTTCCAATCACAAGCCTCTGCAGGCTTCTAGCCCCCTATCCCTGCACTGGGAGCACTCATTCACATTAGATAGTGTTTGGCCTCCCTCCTTTGGGTCCGCATGCTTGTGCCCAGCCAAGCTACTCTATATGGACAAAAGAATTGGGACACCTGGCCATTACATCCACAGTAACATATATGACCTTCCATTCTAAATCCATAGGCATAAGTATTGAGTGGGACCCCCTTTTTCCACAAGATTTTGGAGTGTGTCTCTGCTGATTCATCCGGAAGAACATTTGTGAGGTCAGGCACTGAAGTTGGACATGAGGGTCTGGCTCGCAATCTCCATTGTAGGTGTGTCCGATGGGGTTGAGGTCAATGGTCTGTGCGGGCCGGCAAAGTTCTTCCACACCAAACTCATTCAGCCATATGCATACCAACCAATGCATACCAAGACATTTTGAACAATGCTATGCTTCCAACTTTGTGGGATCAGTTTGAGGATGGCTCTTTTCTGTTTTGAAATGACTGTGCTGTAGTTGCAAATGGAGGTCCAGCTCTGTGTTGATGCCTATGGATTTAGAATGGGATGTCATAAAAGCCCCTGTAGGCTTAATGACCAGCTGTCAAAATACATTTGTCCATATAATGTACCTGCCCAGCCAGGTGTTCGGCATAAGGTGATAGTAGTGAGAGTTTTTATTATGAACATCGAACTGTCCAGTTCTGATGACCTCTAACCTTTGCACTTTTCTACAGATGAGAGGCTGCAGCTCCCACCGACCCCTCCCAGCAGCCACAGCAGCGACAGCGACGGCTCTCAGAGCCCCCATTCCCTGCCTCCGCCCAGCCCGGCACGTCTACAGCCTCGCACCTCCGCTGCCATTTCGACATCCCCCCTCCTCACGGCCCCCCATGTATGTGTGTCGTCCCTGCAGTCACCCACCACTAGAACCGTAACTATGGTCTTTCCAATGTTTTCCTGAGTGTTGGCTACTTATAATCAAGCATCCTACCGGCTTCAAACGTGGGTTTGGCACATGGATGTAATGAGTGTCTTTCACTATGAGAGCTATGCCGTGGAGTCCCTTGGGGTGAATGAAATATAATCTAATCTAACGTAATGATTTGCAACCAGGCATCTGGGTCTGTTTAATAAGCGGGCAGCCATGTGATTATAAGCTGTCCTGTCCCTGTATGCTGAGCAGTCAGAGTACAGGCCAGGGGACCCCCATTGCCATCCAAAGGCAAACCCTAGAAACACTGCTAGCGGCCAAGCTCACTGGGGCCCACCTGGGTCTCCATCAGTCTGTTGCACAGGTGGTCCTGATGAAGTATGCTCTGCACTGGGCATGTACCCGGTAGCCATCTTGAAATGAGCCAAAATGGGACCCGTGGCTCCCGGCATACTGGCAGGCAGGGATGCTATAAAGGAAGGGGGGAGGAAGGTTAGGATGATTCCAAGGGCCCTTGATTGACAGCTTATTATAAAAGACAAGCCTGGAAAAAGGAGACGAGATGAGGAATCTAACTTCTTTTTCCAGTAATAGTCTTTTTGCAAGTTTATTTATGTGTGTGTCAAGACAGACTGCTGGGGAGTAGTGTTTGTCGGCCTGGTGTAAGTTAGAGGATGCACTCCATAGACTTGGATTATTGTGCAGCACTGTCCCTCTATCCTGAAATCTGCTAGTTAGTGTGCTGCTAATCCCAGCCTTTAGTCCCATGAATTTAAAGAAGAATACATCACAAGTTCCTCCTTAATTTGAAACTTCATCCTTCAGTGGTGTAAATTGTTCAGCCTCATTACTGTCTTCTATGAACATTTGCAAAAGTTTCCAAGAAGATCCTAGGTACTGGTCGTATTTGTAACAGTGATATAGAAGGATAGCAGTTGTATTGCACAATTGTGCAAAGAATAATGTTTTTTGATCCAATTATGTGGGTAAATTTGTTCTTGTTTATTTCCTTCCAGTATTGTTTTTTTTTTTCCCCACACAATACCTTCTTTATTTTGCATTTGTTTTCCTCTGGAACACTGACTGAGAAGAGTAGGCTTGTCTAATAAAATTTGGCTAAGTTATTAATGCAGGTCTGCTTCTTGCTCACGGAACTGCCGGCTAATGAGCCACATTCTTCTGGCTTACAGAAATTACAGGGTACCTCAGGGCCCCTGGTGTTGACAGAGGAGGAGAAGAGAACCCTGGTAGCAGAGGGCTACCCTGTACCGAACAAGTTGCCCCTCACCAAGACCGAGGAAAAGGCACTCAAGAGAGTCCGCCGGAAGATCAAAAACAAGGTGTCACCTTAAACCCCAGCAAGGCCTGTTTTCAATTAACTAGTGATAAGGTCTCCAGGTTCACAAGAGGGCTCCTCAAGTCTCTGTGAACTGCTGAGTCCCTGGTCCTATAAGAAGAGCGACAATTAATTTAATCTTGACCTGTCTTGACCCATCCTTGGAGGACCGCACCGTTTTTACCATCCAAGAACCTGATGTCATGGATCAGCTCTCCTGCCAGTGACAATATTGTATCTTCTTCCTCTGTCATTCTATCATCACTTGTTCTGTGAAATTACCATGTTGACACATTAAACAAATTTCTTGCAGATATCAGCCCAAGAAAGCCGCAGAAAGAAGAAGGAGTATGTGGAATGCCTGGAAAAAAAGTATGTTTAACAAAATTATATTCCATGGAGGCCCTCTGCAAGCTTGTGCATATGATACATGTGAATTAACATGCATACTTTCATGTCCTGCAGGGTGGAGACATACACATCAGAAAACAGTGAGCTCTGGAAGAAGGTGGAGACACTGGAGAGCGCAAACAGGCAAGACACTGGCCTCTTTGGGGATGTGGGTTCAGAAAAAACACATACATTCTTTCATATTAAAAACACAAAAAATCACTTGATAACATTTCAATTATATTACCTGCTGGAGTTTTGATACAGAAAGCTGTGGTAAATATGTTGTTATAGTGTTAAAAAAATGTAGAATTACAATATTAGCTCATAAAAATGAGTGTTGAAGAGTCCAGCTAATACATATCCAGTAAGTCAGTATCAGTTATTCTTGCAGACAGTACAGCTTTGTAAAGATTAAAGCTGTAAAGATCTGTAAAGATCATGGCAGTAAGGTCAGTGAATGTACTGTGAAGACTTACACATTTGAGTCTAATTCTACTGTTTTCTTAGTATTTCAGTGTTTATATAGCCAGTATTTTTATAGCCAGAAGTCACTTACTTTACAGTATTTAAAGATAAGATAAAATACTGTACTGGATTTCTTTGGATTTTTGCATCCCTTAGCTTGCTCTATGAACATATGCCCTTCCAAACATGGACAGAGATCCCTGACACACACAGCTTTAGCCAATGCAAATAGATAGATGTATAACACTTTACTTAAAGCAGCCATGTACTGTATAATACATTATAGATAACTTCATAATGCATTGTGATGCATTAATAAAATATTATAAACATGGCTTTAACTGTTTATAAAAAGGTATAACACATTATAGCCATGTTTATTATACATACATTGTGATAAAACAACCAGACTTTTCAATTCTTTTGATACGACAAGGTGAGCTTGTTGACTGGAAGTGCTGTCACAAAGAGAATGTTATGCTGGCCAGGTGTTTGGTCTAAAATGAAGTTTGAGGATTTGCGTAACTTTGACAGGACTTTCAAAAGAAATAAGAAAAACAACAAACACATGTTTTCACATGCATGGTTGAGTTGTCTTGGCAGGGTCAAAGTAGAACATGCAATGATAGTGTTCACATTCAGGTGGCAAAACAATGAAACAGTAAAAAAACAGCCTAATTGATGTTACTTCACTGCTTGTCTGTCAACATCTGGCATTCAGAGGGCATGATGAGGGTAGTGAACCTGCTAATAGGGGAAATTACAGAGAATTCACTGAAACATTAGCCAAATATGATATTTTTTGGCCACACACTTCCAGTCATCTTCTGTGTTTTTTGTGGCATGTCCCATTCCATTCAAAATGATTTTATTTCTGTGTTTGCAACCATTGTGGTTGTTGATAAAAATCAAAGTTCAAGTTCAAACTGCTTCCTTTTTCCATGTCAGATGAGACAACTGACATTTCATGTCATGCACCACTGTCTGCCATAGTGTGATATGTCAATACTGCAGATCAAATTCACGAGCGATTTGCTGGATTTTTTGATGTTTTTTCTGGGGGGGGGGGAGACAAGATGCCCAGTCTATCTTTGATGTTTTAAATGAAGTCATGCAGGGCTACAATTAGAAAGAAGAACTTGTGGATGAAACCATGATGGGGCTGCTGTCAGGACTTCCTATCTGAATGGTTTTCAAGCTAAAGTTAAAGCAATAGCCCCCAATGAAATGTTTGTGCAATGCTATGCACACAGACTGAACCTGGTGTTGTCTCAGGGAACAAAATGCTTGTCTGAATTCAGATTATTTTTTTCATCTCTCTCTCGATTTGCCACATTTTCTCTAAATCTACCAAGAAGATGTTTTTTCTCGAATTTGCAGGATGTTTACGGCTGCCCAGAAATGCTCCTCCTCAGTGCAACTTTACATCACGAATAGTGGGCACTGTGGTGAAGTTTTGAAGAGATTATTTTTCCACAAAATACACAAAAAGTGTATTTTGAAGTTTTGAAAAGATTATTGTGGATAAAACGATTATAGAATTTGACACACTCAATGCTGCCAAAAGCTTCTTAAGGACAGTGCAGGATTTTGAATTTGTTTTCATGTTGAACACATATGAACAAATTTCAGAAATTGGTGTGGTCTTTGACATTATGGATGTTCTTTACTACAAACACAGAATTGAGTCTCCTTGCTTTTGCAAAGGAGAAGAAGTTAGAGGAGGTTTTCAAAGTTGTGTATGAAAAAAGTGGCAGGTCTCACATCAGACCCTCAAAATAGCCTAGTCGAAAGACCTAAAATGTGATTCCCCTGTTTGACATGCACTGAAACAGATGTTACATTACATGGCCCTAAAGCTAATTTTATTTACCTCAGATTGGTCCGCCCTGCCTTCAACTGTGGCAAAATCCACACTGGACCTATCCCTAATGGGTTTTCCTGTAGGTGGTGGGCTGCTCTAAAAGAATGATTCCATGTAGCTTATTTGGGGTGTGCTTGGCTTGGCTCTATTGGTGAAGGCCTGACCACCAGGCACTCGCCGATTAGCTGCCCTTAGGCCTGACTCCAGTGTGAGCCCCAGTATTCCTGCTCCTGGAAAGGTATTAAAAGAGTAGTTGGAATCACACTTAGTCTGGCCACTCACCTAAAACCATTTTGCCTCGAGAGACCTTCCCCACGGATTGTTTGAATTAAAAAATTCTGTTAAATATTCAGGCTTTATGGTTACACAAATTTTCTCAGTAATTTTCTATCTGTATGAACAGGATATCTGACAAATCTTAGAAATTGAGCTACTGTAATTAGCCATGCCAGGTAAAATATAATGGAAAAGCAAACTGTAGCTTGATGTGGTGAGAATTAGTAGGCAGTGAGCAGCTCTAATTGGCCAGCAGATCACATGTCTGTGGCGGGTGCAGGCAGAGAGCAATGATGACCTTGGATGGCCAGTACCACCGTTAGCTTTTTAACTCATAGCCATATAAGCTTTCCAATCACTTTGATTTAGCTACATGTTCACCGGTCACTATTCTAATCCCCACATTTCCATATTCACGGCTTCCTTGGGTGTGAAAAGCATTCATGTTAAACTTGTACATGGTAAGCAGTAACCTGTCAAAGCCGGCCAAATTTCAGCAACTGGCACGATTCTCACAGATTACGTGGAGTTGATACACTGCCTGGCTTGGTCATGTCTGGACAGATTTTTTCAAGCGTCCCTGTAAAAATACAGACTGGAGAAAGCCAGCAAGGGAATCTTTCCTTCCTCCTACTACAAGTTATGTGAAAATGGGTAGTCATTGATGTTGGCAACTTAAAATTGTTTGTAGAAACTCAACAGGATATTATGGCTTAGCCTGATTACAGGGTGACTGAAAACTGTAAGTAAAGGTGTTTTCTTGAAACAGACGTATAATAATAGGTAAGTGAAAACCACCAACAAAGAAAAACTCACATACCGGAGTAACAGAAGATGCTTAAAAAAGCTCCCTCAGGGTTAACTTTCCCGCAGAATTATACATGCTTCAAAACAAAAGCCCTGTTATTGCTAGCCATTTTTGGATCCATGAGGCAGCAGTTTTTATTTTCTAACAAGGCACTTTTCCTGTCAAGCTTTTATTCTGCCACCCGGTGGGCAGTTCCAGTGGGATATCTAAGAGAAGGAAAGCCTCAGTGCCATTAAGCAATTACTAGTCCCCAGCTCCCTTGTACCAGCCAAAGCTTGTGCTGGCCCTTTAATTAATGCCATAAGACAAAAAGTCCCGTAGAGAGGCTGAAAAGTATTAGATTAAAGTACACAGTGGAATGCAGAACTAATCCAATGTGATTCAATGTCAGGAGAACTTTTCTGCTGGCAACACATTTGTATTTGGTAGGAATAATACCGCTTAGTTCGATGAAATGTATATTCTTAGCTATTAGCAGGTGAGTACTCAGTATTTTTTATTTCTATTTCACTGTTAATCATTAATGTTTATCCATAGCATATGAGGAGCAGAGTTCTGTAGCTGTTGCCTTAAGGAACATATTTGTATAAATTATATTCTGGAATCATTCAGCTAGTGTGACTACAGTAAGTGAATGTGTGCACATATTTAATTTCCACCATTTGTCATTTTTAGAACTGAATGTATGCATGATAGATGTATTTTTTTCTGCAAAGCAACCTGTGATCTCTGTCTTGCCTTGGTTGTGACTTTATTGTACTCAATATATCAAGTTAAATATATTCATATATCATTTCAAATGAAACTGTAGTAGACATTTTCTGAAATACTCTATATTTGGGTTTTAAAACAACCCTAGAGGTTAATCTTTGCCATGTTCCTGTAGTGTGGGCTCTGTGCAGGCCAGTCAAGTTCCTCCACACCAGACTCACCTGTCAGGTGATATTAGTGTGGCATTGACTTGGCAGCTTATGTGCTCCCTCTTGTGGTTAAAACCTGCATGTCACACTGCTTTGTAAGAGAACAGGGTCGAAAGCTGTGGTCCCCAACTGTTGCTCTCCAAGTGCCAAATCCAAGGTCCGCTGTGTACATAGAAGTTTTCTGGCCTGGGGGGATCGATCATACAGTCCATATTCAATTGTAGTTTGGTCTGGATGCGGACTGCCAGTTGGTGACCACCTGTCTGAAGGGCCTATGTCTCTATTTTTCAAAAAAATATGTGGAATGTTGGGTGGCTAACTAACTTCTCAAACTACATATTTATTTTATATGCACTATATTGCCAAAAGTATTGGGACACTTGCCTTTACACACACATGAACTTTAACAACATCCCATTCTTAATACATAGGCTTTAACATGGAGTTGGCCCATTTATCCAGGAGAGCATTTGTGAGATCAGGCACTGATGTTGGACAAGAAGGGCTGGCACTCTAATTCTCTGCTCTAATTCATCCCAAAAGTGATATATTGGGTCGAGGTCAGGGTTCTGTGCAGGCCAGTCAAGTTCCGCCACACCAGACTCACTCATCCATGTCCTTATGGACCTTGCTTTGTGCACTGGTGCGGTCGTGTTGGAACAGGAAAGAGCCATCCCCAAACTGTTCCCACAAAGTTGAGAGCATGAAATTGTTCAAAATAGCTTTGACTGCTGCAGCATTAAGAGTTACTTTCACAGGAACTAAGGGGTCAAAGGTAGTCAGGCAAGTACTGTTTTCCTGCTAACCACCAAACCCAGACTCTGTGGGATTGCCAAACAGAGAACCACTTTCCATTCCACTTGTAAGACTTGGATGCAGCTGCTCAGCCATGAAAACCCATTCCATGAACTTCTCTATGCATTGTTTTTGTGCTAATCTATAGGTCACACGAAGTTTGGAGGTCTGTAGCTATTGACTCTGCAAATAGTTGGTGGCTTCTGCACACTGTGTACCTCAGCATGCGTTGTCCCCGCTTCTTGATTTTACGTGACCTACCACTTCGTGGCTGAGTTGCTGTTGTTCCCAATTGCTTCCACTTTGTTATAATACCATTAACAGTTGAGCATGGAATATTTACTATCGAGGAAATTTCATGAATAGACTTATTGCATAGGGGGCATTTTATCACAGTACCACGCTTGTATTCAGTAGGCTCCTGAGAGTGACCCATTTGTTCATAAATGTTTGTAGAAGCAGTCTGCATGCCTAGGTGCTTAATTTTATACCCCTGTGGCTATGGAAATGATTGGAACACCTGAATTCAATGATTGGGAGGGGTGTCCGAATACTTTTGGCAATATAGTGTTAGTATATCTTTTTTTTTTTTTTTTTTAAATATGCAGGTCTTGAGAATATGTTCTTGCAAATTGTCCTTGAAAAGAAAGTCAGTGTTACTAAATAACTACTTTTCACAATAATATCTCTGAAAGCATGTGTGTATGTGTCTGTGCATCACAACTTGAGTGTCACTTTAAGGACCTGCCCATGTGACCCTGCAGTTGTGTGTCCAAGTGACTGTGTCCATTGCATTCCTTACTGCCACTGGTGTCTGTGTGACTGAATCAGGTCACTGCAGCTCTGAGTGAGACAGACAGGTGCAAAGATTTGGTATTGTGTGTTGCTCAGCCCTTTGTGATGGCTGCATTTGAATACAAACTCCATGAGGGTCAGCCTTTTTGTGAAGCTAGTGGGTTCTGGGTGTCTGGATTATATTTATATAACAATCCAGATTTACCAAGGGAGTTCACATCATATAAACAAGACTCGGATTCAGAATTCAACATCCAACTTGGTTTCTTCTGCTAACATAAATTGTACAAAATAATCCTCTAAACCCCCAAATACTCAAATCCCACAAAGGTAGATGCCAGCCATTTTGTCAAGCATGTGTTATGTTCCGCGGTGGGTGGAGCATGCAAGCCACAGAGAAGGAGGAGGCTAGCAGGCAGAATAACGGGCAAGCGAGGGTTTATTCAGGAACACAGCGGGAGACAGCGACACATAGTACAACAATGACTGACAATAGACTGAGGAGGACATGGACTGATATACTCAAAACAAGCTGAATTAACGGGGAGCAGCTGGGCACAATTAGGGAAGCACACGTGGATGACGTGGGGGCATGGCATACACGAGGACTGGACGCGCAGGTCATGACAGAACCCCTCCCCCCCAAGCTCCTCCCCTCCTTCCACCAAAGAAGGGGTCCATCGGCCCTGGGGCAGGAGCAGTAGCCTCGGGCAGAGAAGGAGGTGGAGGAGATCTAGGAGCCTCGGGAAGAGCAGAAACCGGACAATATTGGAGAAACCTTGGGAGGCGGCGCCAGGGCAGCGGGCGTAGCTTCAGGTGGTGTTGGGGCAGGCAGGACAGGCGGAGCCGATGAGACAGGTAGGACAGGCGGAGCCACAGCAGGAACCATCTTGGGTGAGGGAGGAACCTCAGAAGCCGGCGCCGGGACAGCAGCAACAGGCGGGGCCGCGGGCGCTGCGGCAGCAACCGGCAGGACCGCGGGCACAGCCGGAGATGAGGCCGGCACTGGAGCCCTGGGCGTAGTTGTGGGCGGAGCAGGGAGCTCTGGTGGAGCAGCTGCGGGCGGAGCAGGGAGCTTGGGCGGAGCAGCTGCGGGCAACTCTGGGGCAGCAGGGGGCGTCACAGTCTCGCTGGGTGGCATGGCAGGGAGTTCAGGGGGCGCCGCAGCGACTGACGACTCTGGGCCAGCATGGGGTGCCTCAGCAGGTGCCGTGACAGGCAGGACAGGAACGGCGGGCGCCGGTGGGACAGGCAGGACAGGAACGGCAGGTGCCGGTGGGACAGGCAGGACGGTGGCTGCAGCATCAGGCAGTGCAGCGGGCGTGGCGGCTTTCCACATTTCTAGATGGGGGTGCTTCACTTAAGAGGTCCCCAATCCGGCTGGCTAAGTCCCTGGCTACAGGGTCCTCCTGGACCTCGAGCTGGGACAGCCAGTACACCACCTCTTGCCACAGACCGAGACGCCGGTGCTGCGGCGTGTCTTGTTTAGGGTTGGTCATTCTGTTATGTTCCGCGGCCAGAAGGGGGAGCCTCAGCAGGTGCCGGGACAGGCAGGACAGGAACAGCGGGCGCTGGCGGGATAGGCAGGACAGGAACGGCGGGTGCCAGCGGGACAGGCAGGACAGGAATGGTGGCTGCAGCATCGGGCGGTGCAGTGGGCGTGTCCATCAGCGCACCCAGGGTCAGCGCCTCCTGGTACTGCGTGGTCCCTTTATGGGATCGTGGGACCTGCGGGATAGTGTTCCAGATGGCCCTGGCTCCCCTATTCATCAGGCGCACCACCCGGTAATGATAGGCCGCCAGCGGTGGCCGCTCTGTGGCCGTAATGCGGGCTTTGGGTACCTGAGGGGGCGATGCCATGGTGACATCCAGGGTGATCAGGGATTCCCCCCGATCACCGGCAGGGAGAGGAGCGAAAGAGAGAGAGCAAGCCCTGAGGACAATCATCGGGGCTTCCGCTGGCTTCTCTTTCCCCTTTTGCCTCTTCTTTCTCCGGTTTGTGGCGGTGGAAGGAGGCTGAGCTGTCTCCGTAGGGACGGGAGGCGTGGCTGCAGCCCCAGCTTAACACAGTGCGGCTGTCTGGGCTCTGTACTCCGTTATCCGCTGCACCAGCTACAGGGGATTGTTGTTTACCTACCTCAAGGGGTATGCGTTTCCGGATGGGGGTGCTTCACTTAAGAGGTCCCCGCTCTGGCTGGCTAAGTCCCTGGCTACGGGGTCCTCCGGGACCTCGGGCTGGGACAGCCAATTCACCACCTCTTGCAGCAGACCGAGACGCCGGTTCTCGGTCTGCTCTGGCGTGTCTTCTTTAGGGTCAGTCATTCTGTTAAGTTCTGCGGCAGGTGAGCAGGCAAGCCGCAGCGAAGGAGGAGGCTGGCAGGCAGAATGACGGGCAAGCGAGGGTTTATTCGGGAACACAACGGGAGACAGCGATGCATAGTACAACAATGACTGACAATATACTGAAGAGGACACGGACTGATATACACGAAACAAGCTGAATTAACAGGGATTGTGCTGGGCACAATTGGGGAAGCATATGTGGATGATGAGGGGGGCGTGGCACATACGAGGACTGGACGCGCAGGTCATGACAGCATGAACTTTTCTCTGATTAATTATAGAACGTAAGAAGTGCCTGTCATCTTCCTCCACAGATCTCTACTCCAGCAGCTCCACAAACTTCAGTACCTGGTAGCTGGGAAAGTTCCTCACTCATGCAAGGTGGCCTCCACACAGACCGGTACCTGCCTTATGGTAAATACTGCAGACAGTACACAGACACCGAGGCTGAATGATTCAACTTGTGTCACAATTCACAACATCATGTCCACATACAACCTGTCATATTACATTCACTGTCAGAGTTATCCAAACAAATGACACACTAGGATTATTTTAAACTTGCATATGTATATATTCACCCTCCAAAAATTTTTCCCTGGTTTTGATTTTAGGCTCATATTAATGGCTAATGCAGTGTTTTTCAACCTTGGGGTCACGACCCCATGTGGTAAGGGTCATACGGGGCCAGGACCCTGTCTCTGGCAGCACAGGGTGCAAGGCTGGGGTATACTCTGGACAGGGTGCCGATCCATTAGCCTAATTATATTTTTGGCAAAATATATTTTGCAGGAAATTTTTAAGTTCAATGCATGCTGATCACCCTCAGTTTGATTGCTCAGCTCAGTTATGTCCTTCTGCTAGGTGGTGGCACTGTGCTTTGTCCTGGTTCTGGGCTCCTTCATGCCATGCCTACCTGAGTTTTCTTCAACGTCTCACACCGTGTCACCCGCCACTTTATCCTCATCTGAGGCCTTTACAGCCAGTCAGGGTAAGACTGCTCTCACTTTCTTCCAGTTTCTGAAAAACTAAAATTGCTTTAAGCCTAAAATAAAATGAGTCACCCTGTCCATCTCCCTGTTATCAGGATTATCACCTCTTTTAGTCACAATTGCATTATGAAACACAGGCACTAAGACACGATTCTGAGCACAACCTGGATGATTGGCTCTTTTAAATCGATTACCCAGAAAGCAGACATGCCAGGTATTATTTATCTATATTAAACCCTTCCCCTTGGAAGAGGAAGCCACTTGACAAGGCAGAAAAACTCTTTGTACGCGCATTGCTGAGTGCATCCTTCCATTGGACCATTTAGCTCCCTGAGAGCTCCAAAGCACAGGCCAGTGTTTCCGATACGTCAATGAAAACCTCTCTTACATGGCACCCCTGTGTATCTCCCTCAGGCTCAGATATTAAATTGGCCTTTGAGTGCAACGCAGCGGCATTGTCACCAGCTCATTATGCTGGGCTCCTTGCTTTACACCCCTCCTCACTGACTGCTCCGACTGTCACCATGGAAACGCCAGCTCATAAACTAACACTATAACACAATGCATAAGCAGGAGCCTTTAGAGATGAGAATAGCACTTGGGCAAAGTGTTTCATTTGCACATTGGAGATTTGTAACATTTTCTGTTTGAGGTTGTACTGAGAAACAAAGAGAAATGTTCTCTTGTAGACAATTAGCAGCTAATTAAGAAGTATGAATACTCTGAGGAAGTGTGATTATATGCAGACAATGTTAAGAGTAGGGGTCTGCATTTTTAAAAAGTATAGTGATATCAAGCAATTACCCATTACAATAAGACGTTAAATTTATTTATATGGCATTTATATATATGTGTATGTCCCTGCAGTCCGTTCCCGTAGCCTTCTATTTTACAAGGAGGGCTCCCTGCAAGATGAAGGCTATGGGCATTTCCTAAATATGGGGAACACAGATGACTGGGAAGGGGTGCCTGCTGAATTTGCTGAAGATAGACCACCCCAGGCTTCCCAGGGCAAGCATGAGACCTCCAAGTACCTGAAGCAGGCCCAAACAGACTACAACAGGACAGCTTCTGAGTTCCCCAGTGATGAAGAGCACTACTATGAAAGGTGTGTTGCACAGGCTAATGGTCTATGGTACTGACTGGTGTGAGCTGAGCATGTTTTTGGAAGGCAGGAGGTTTTTGGCATTAGGGTTGTGCAAAATTCATAATTTATTAATTATCCCAATTCCATTCATGAATTTGAACGGGCCACACCATACAAGATTTTGAATTGGAAATAATTTAATTAATTTAAATTCAAAGAAAACCAGTGCAAACAACAACACATATGTACTAGAAGCATCTATCATTTTTGTATACCTGCTTATTCTACTCAGGGTCATGGGAGGGGGGTGGTCCTGAACCTATGGGCACAAGACAGAGAACAATGCAAGAGGGCGTGCCCACCCATCACAGGGCCCACTCACACACCATTTACACCTATAGTAACTACAATTAACCTGAGCATGTTTTTGGACTGTGGGGGGGAAACAAGAGTACCTAGAGGAAATCACGATAACTTGGGGAGAACATGCAAATTCCGCGTACATGGAGCCATAGTGGGAACTCAAAGGCTGGTGTGAAGCAGTGGTACTAACCACTGTGCTACTCCAATTTACTAAATTTACTTCTATTTTAATTCTGCTTCCTTAATTTCAAATTTGAATTGCAATTCTGCATCCTTTTTTCAACCACAGATCAAATTCAATTTAAATTCACCAAATGAATTGGAATTTCAGGGCCATTCTCAATTCATTTGTAAATGGTGTGCAACCTACCTCTAGGTTGGCATGTTGATCTGGTGATATGTAAAAGATTAAGATTAACCTTATGAATCCGAGATGGAAATTTTGGAAATATACAAAAATCATGTAAAGTTTTAGAACTGAAAATACTATGAATCTTTTCAAAAGTTTGAAGCTTAATTGTTCCTAAATTTCAAAGGCAGTTAACATGCATCTCTGCTTTTGAATCCCCCGTCTCCCTCAGAGAAGCACCCCCTGATGGCAGTACAGAGTACTTCTAGCCCCTCTGCAGGCACCTGGTGGACGCCCACCTCATGTGGACTGTAAACTAGACCATTTTCCATCCCATGCAACACAGCGCCCCCTTCAGCCCAGGAAAGTTTTTATCATGCTGCTAAGAAAAGGCAGTGAAAGAGCACAATACCTGGCTTTTTACAACAATTTTGCAGTCAATCATATCCAAACATTTATTTCCACGCTTTCTGACTTTCTGCTGTGTACAATACAGTGACATGCTTCTGTGTGTTTTTTTTGGAGGGGCTGGTGCAATTAGGCATTTCCCAAAAAAATCAAGACCAAATGTTTTTTCCTCAGTTCTGTATGAGTCAATGCAACATCTGCCTTTAGATGAGAGAGGCACTCTGGACAGATGTGTATGTTATAGTGACATGTAAGTGACATATAGGTTATGTGCTGTAGGTGGCCATAACTGCTTAACATGAATTCATTAGCAGGTGTTTAGTATGACTCCACAGCCATGTTAGATTGCATGCCTACATTCCCAGTTCCAGGCTCCATTCAAACGGCCCTGTTTTTCATGTTGTTTTTATTTCTGATCATTGATTACATCTAGTGTTAATGTCCTGCTTCTTTAGTTCACATCTCCAGGTTTTGAATGTAGTTCATCCCAAAGCTCTTTTCCAGTACATTTTTAAAGAAATATTATTTTATCATGTTTTTTGGAAAGTCTTTAATGTTTTATTATATGAAAGCCAAGAGATGTATTTTTATGGATTTTGAAATGTCATATTCCTGTAATATATTGTTAGGCAGCAAAAAGAAAAACAAAAAGACTAAAGTGAGGAAGGAGAGAGCTTTTTCTCATGTAAATAATAGTGATGTCATGATTACATGATCCTATTGTACTAACTGTCAAACAGTTTGACTGCTTTTTTTTCTTTATTTCTGTGTCAAGAAAAATTTGTATATTGAGAGCTATATGAACATTGTGGTATATTCATTCCAAATGGCATCAAAATAGAAAAATGCACACTGTTTTAAAAACAAAACTGGATAGATTTTGAATTGTGTGTACAAGTTAAGGACCTGTTCATTATTTTAGACTGTTATACTTGCTGTGTTATTTGTATTCCCTTGTATTGTAGTTTTATTTAATTTCCTGAAAGTAGTGCTGTATCCCAAGTCTTAAATTTCAGTCAATGAAAATCCTTTGAGGAAAAAAATTGTCATTCTTTGGAAACTGTCATGAAAATATCCTCATTCAACATTGTACAGCGAACATTAAGCAGGGAGAAATGAGCCTTTGTGGAATATATTAGCCACAGCACGGCTCCTGGTTAACTGAATAGGTGGTATGCAGATGTGAGAGTTCGTGCAGAATTATGTGAACGTGTGAGCGGACATCAGGCTGGGAACAGGAACAAGAGTCTCTGCCAGTTACGCTTTCTACATATGATGATTTTGATCCTTTTGTAATGTGACTGGAGGTGCATGTGCTACAGGAAATCTTGCTTTTGCTTTGATTAAGGTGAATTGTCAATTTCGAGGATTCCTTGTTCATTTTTCCTTTTAGTGGCACATAAAGGTTTATTTGAGTGAAATACAGTTTTCTGCATGCCTACAATGACTCTTATCTGTGACACCCACTCCCTCGGCAGCCCTCGATTGCATCCATTTTATTTGTATTTCACCCTCCGTCATGTTTAGTTTATGGTATTATATTCTACTACTGCTTTCCTATGCAAGGTACTGATTCGCCATTCCTAATGCGTTCATGTATACGGTAAGTGAAATGGAAACTGTAAATAGGGGATGTATTTTTATATTTCAAAGGATTTTTAGTATTTGAGATTGTTCAACTTGGAAATGATGACCAGACTCGCTGTATATGTGTCTGAATGTTATTTTTGTCTTTCTTAACTTTCCATCTTTTATATAGAAGTAGCATGAAGCAAAATATAAAACTGCATCAGCAATGTGTTGTCTGTTTTTATTATGGTGCCTTGTTCTATTAGAGTCTGATTTTAGTTATGTGTTTGTGACGCATGCACCCTGGCAATGGACAGACCACCTGGGAGGCCTGTGTGTCCAGTCAGTGACTGGAAGATACAAGTTTTACTTACTATATTTATTATAAGGCAAATTATGGCACAATTGGATTTCGAGTGACATCTTGAATTCTGACCTGATCAGATATTTACTATCTGTGACGTTCGCGGGGCAGGCAAGGAAGCGAGCGGAGCCAGATGGACGGGGAAAACGGGGTTTAATTTAAAGACGCGGATGACAGGCACAAACACTAACAGGGAACATCACAATAACAATGACCGACATCAGACTAGGGGAGACGTGGACTCATATACCCTGACAAGCAGGGGTTAACAAGACACAGGTGAACACAATCGGGCCGGAACGCAGGGTAATGAGGTGGGCGTGGCACACGGGAGGATGGAACGGAGCGGATCGTGACACTATCACAAGTAAAAAATAACTTTAAATTTAATGTATTTTAAAATAAAATCAATAAAAATCAAATATAACATTGTCCATCTATCCATCCATCTTCCACCCATCTATCCTGGACAGGACAGGGTAGTGGAAATCTTCTGCTCTGTCATTGTGTAAAATACTTGGCAATCTCTTTGCTTTTGAAAAATTGAACTGAGCCACAATGGGTCGCTCTTCAGCAGTTATTGCATTGGGTTAAATGCATGTTTCACTAAGTATTACAATGTGAATGCATTGTTAATGTAAAGAATTCCTGTTAAAACATGCATGGCTGAAGGCAAAGTTAAAAACTCACTACAAAGACCAGCATAAATTACAAGCCAGTTAGCCTAAATGAACACAAACAAGTATCTACGGTAGACAGTAGTCAACACAACATAAAATGCAAGATATGAGGGCAAACATAACATTTGTACAAACATGAAACAATATACAGTATAACGTACCAGGGTTCGCCAACTCAGAATCCAGCATAGTTTGCAGATTTCCCAGTTCAAACACACCAATTAAACCTGGTAATTAGCTGATTAAGACGTATTTGATAATATTTATTGGACTCTCTTTGTCTTCAGAACTGCCTTCATTCTAGGTGGCATAGATTCAACATGGTACTTGAAACATTCCTCTGAGATTTCATGTTGACATGAACACACAGCTGCTGCAGATTTGTTGGCTGCACCTTCATGATGTGAATCTCCCATCCTATAGGTGCTCTATTAGATCGAAATCTGCTGTGGAGGCCATTTTAGTACATTGAAGTCATTCATGTTCAAGGAACAATTCTGAGATGATATGAGCTTTGTGACATAGCGTTTTATCCTGCTGGAAGTGACCATTATAAGTTGGGTACACTGTGGTCATAAAGAGATAGATGTGGTCAGCAACAATACTCTGGTGGCTTCTGGCATTTAAATGATGCTCATTTGATACTAAGGGAGCCAGAGTGTGCCAAGAAAATATTCCCCATATCATTACATCACTACCACCAGTCTGATTTGTCAAATTCCAGCTAGTATTTTCTGTGCTTCTCATTGATGAAGGGCTTTTTCATTGCTGTATGGGGCATCAGAAGCCTGTTACAAACTTGCAGTGCACTTCACACCACCTAATGTTTCCCATTCTTTTTAAAGGTCAGTTGAGGTCATCCTCCAATTTATGAAGCACTGCTGGAAAAGTTGACAATTATTTCTGGCATTAAAAAGCTACTTTGGCCCTCTACCCAGCTGGATTTTGGTTTCTATCAATGTGCTGTCTCAGAAACTTTGAGTCTGAAAGCAGCCTGTCTAGCAGTGTAGCCTTCTGCCAGTAGAACCAGGATTTAAAATACAGATTTAAAAAAAATATAGAGTGGTTTCTTAACTTTTCCCAGAGCTGCATGTTTATAGGTTAGTTATGCCATATTCTGACCCTGATCTGATCTAAATGTCGCCTGTGCCACTCTGTGTCACAGAGCCTGTGCCATGTGTAACTGAGTATCCTGTTCTTATCTGACAGGAGTGGCACCTGGTCTCATCTTCTGTTGCTGTAGCCCATCTGCTTTAAGGTTCAATGGGCTATGCATTCAGATATGCTGTTCAGCATACCTTGCTTGTAATGAGTGGCTATTTGAATTACTGGGGCCTTTCTATCAGCTTGAACCAGTCTGCCCATTCTTCTCTGACCACTACATCAACAAGATATTTTTGCACAGAGAACTGCTGCTGACTGGATGTTGTTTTCATTTTCAGCCCATTTTCTGTCATTCTGGTGTTTGATGTGAATATCAGCTGAAGCTCATATGCTGCTGGCATATGATTGACAGATTGGATATTTGCTTCAATGTGCAGTTACCTAAATTGTACCTAAAAAAGTGACCAGTAAGTGTATATGTGTATAGCACAATATACAACTATTATAACGATGTGGAAAAGTATGAACAGTGAGGATAAACATGAGTTGCAAATGACAGTTATATGTATTTACAGTAAGGTAGTAGGTTTTTAATTTTTTTTAAAGAGCAGAGTTCATTTGTCTGTCAATTCCAGTTTTGACTCTTGACTGCCAGAGGCAGACAATAACTATCTCTATCATTACCACCAGGGGGTGCTGGCAATTAAATCAGACACATCTCTTCAAATGTAGTCAGTAGTTACGTAGATAGTGACAAGGAGCAGAGAGCATAAGAGATCTCGCAGTAAAAAAGACACACTTACTGACAGCAGACAAAATCAGAATAGTGCATAAAACAGATTATGGGTGGCAAGGAGCCACACAGCACAGCTCAAGTGATGAGACATATGTTGTACATCTTGTACCATGGAGGAGAGGTGAGGACAAGCACAGCGAGTCTGAGAGAACCACACTAAAACTGGATATTCTTATTATTGTCAGCACAAACATGACAGAAAGTCAAGCAGTAGTGTTAAAGACGCGGTGTTGTTGTAGCCCATCCTGTGGTCTATGTGAATCCCAATGCCCCAATGCAGTGACAGGTATACTGTGCTGTAAAAATGGTGCTGTCCTTCAAATGAGATGTCAAACCAAGGTCCTGACTCTCTGAGGTAATAAAAGAGCCCTAGGCATCCTTCAAGAGAATAGAGGTGGTACTCCGATGCCCTATATTTACCACTGTGGCCCTTTTAAATCTGGCCTCCTAATCATCCCCTATATCTTATTGGGGAATTCTTTCCTGCCCCTTCACCACCTTAGGCACTGTGTGGTGAGCGTAGAGGTGCAGAATGGCTGCTGTCGTATCATTCAGGTGGGTGCTGCACAGTGGAAGTCACTGAAGTGGCTCCCCATTGATTCTGTGAAGTGCTTTGGGTGTCTTGAAAAGTGCTATATAAATGCAACTTTTATTAATTTCATTCATTCATTCAACCTCTTCTCTTTCTCTGAAGTGAACATAATGATGGGTTATTGTTTGAAATGGCACAATACCATTTTTCTAATCCAATCTCAATAGCCAGGGGAGTCAAAAGGGCAGGGATACTCTGCCAGACACAAGGGGCCCAGCACTTGATAGAGGCCCCTGAATGAATAAAATTCTCCATAAAATTGAACAGTGGGCCCCAAGGTGACATTTTGTCAGGGGCCCCAGAATATATAGGTACCCCTCAGCCAATTCTTGAGCAAGGCCCTTATTCCCCAGCTCCCTGGGCGCCTCAACAGGTGGCTGCCCTTCACGGACAGCTTGCTCTACAAAAAGAAAAAAAAAAGAGCAAGTTGAGGGAGGCGTAAAAATAATTTCCCCACAGGGATCAATAAAGTTCAATTATTATTATTATTATTATTATTATTAACAATTGTGAGTATCTGCTGATGCCGATACCAATCTAATATTTTCCCCCTTTATCAACTGTTAAACATTAAATGAGACACTAGTATCAACATATTTCAATTAATATAAGCTATCTGCATTTAATGTTGTAGCAGCATTGTTTGAGTATGCTACGCATTAGGAAAATATTATGGTCATGTTGCTCATACAAAAACTATGCCACTACAAAGAAATCCACAGCCAACACAAGTTACGCAAATCTGTTTCTTTGTTTTAATCAATAATTACTTTCAGGCGAAAAAAGATGGCGTCGTAGAGTGAATACGTATTTTGGCGAGCTCCCGTGACATTAGTTCTATTATTCGGTTAATATATATTTTCACTCAGTGAAATCGCTTTACGTCTTTAGATCATTATTTTTCAAAAGGATCTGACAGAATGCCCTAAGCTAAGAAGATTGCACCGAAAAGTTCGACTATCAGCGAGGTTCGACTATCAGAGAAGGATGTGGATATGGATGAAGCAAGCGCGATAAGTTGCGAAGAGGAAAATTCCAACTCTAACTTTTTCAGGCTTTGGACAGATTAACTGAGAACATTACGAAGGTAATAGCGCATATCGACGATCTGGAGAATCGCGGGCGCAGGTGCAATTTGCGTTTAGTCGGGCTGCCGAAGGGAACTGAAGGCAGTGATCCGGTGCGTTTCTTTGAAAAGTGGCTACCGGATTACTTAAAGATTGCAACGAAAGCAGGACGGATCAAGCTCGATCGTGCACATCGCTCTTTGGCGCCATTGCCAGGTCCTGCGCAACGACTCAGACCTGTCATCATGAAGTTCCATAACTTTACAGACAAGCAGCGAGTGCTGAATGCAGCTCGACAAAGAGGCACGGATCACGAAGGGAGCGCTAACGCTGGTCCGAGGATTTCATTCTTCAATGATTATTCTGCGATGGTGATAAAGAAATGGAAAGCTTTCGACAATGTCAAAAAACGACTGCAGAGGATGAAGATTGAATATGCCCTGCTGTATCCTGCAACTTTGAAGTTTACCATTAATGGGACAGTGAAGCGCTTTGCTTCACCAGATGACGTGACCGCCTTCATTGACAGCCTGGGCTAGCGTGGCAAACTTTCGTGGATAGTTATGTGGGACGTGAACAAAATAGAGCTTACTGAGTGAAGATTTATTTTATTGCTGAGAGCGTTGTGAGGTTTGTGTTTACCCTATGTTTAAGGATGTGAGAGGTGTTTGGAGGAGTTGGCAGTTGC
>JAODKE010000020.1:11873066-11887234 GCA_026779605.1 Mormyrus hasselquistii | reverse complement strand
CCTGAGTGATTTTCAGACATTTCACATACCTCTTTGCTTTAATATTAGGGGAAACATTATTTCCTGATACACAGGGGCAGCATAGGGAAACTGAATTGCCCGGAACACCTGAATATTGCATGGAGTTTCATCAACAAGAATTGCATCTAATCACACCGCAATTTCAGTCTGCCGAGCAGTATAAAAGTAGTAACTTTGTAAAATTGGTAACACAAAACAACCTATGAAGGAGCTATTTATATACCAAAAAACTGGTTTTCCGAATCAGCCCAGTTAATAGTGAGTGTTAACTGAGGTTAAATGACTAGGTGCCCCCAGCCCTCACCACGGGACCTTTTCTCATCTTCCTCTGTGTATACTGTAAAGTGTGCAACAATGAGATGAGATTATCATGTTCCTGGCAAATGTTCCTTTTGATGACACTGTGTAGAAATGGCTCTAAAAACACACACTGCCCTCGTGGGGCACCTGGTGCCCTGTGCTTCCCTTGGTTTTACTTGCACCCCTGCAGTAAGAACATGAACCTTTTCTCAGTATCACGTACAGGACCTAGGAAAAAAAACGAACAATGTCTGATGTTCATAGCTGTGAAGTTGGCTTCGTTCTCCGTTAAGCCCACATTGTCTGATAATTAGCACTGTTTTCTAGGGTAATGCAGACATTATAAGACCTATGAATATACAGTATGTGCACAAGTGTGAGCCTGTGTGGTTTTCAGGTGTAAGGTGCTGTGAAGGGGCGTGGTGCCAGAGCATGTCTGTGGTGCACTGGGCATGCTCAGACAGCCTGTCTGAGGCGCACTGGGCATGCTCAGATGGGGTGTCCAAGAGCACTCGCTCTGCCATGGCTGCATGGCTCCTTCACTTCCGAGTTTCCCACAGTATTGTTTCTCTTTTCTCACAGTATTGTTTCCAGCTTCTGTTTTTAAAACGTGCAGCTTCAGACTAAGCAGTGCTCTTCCTTTTATTTGCCCAATATGGGGGGAAAATGTTATATCTTCAGTGAAAGCTTTGAAATTTTACCCCTCAATGGATGCTTTTGCCTTCTGTTCTACTTTAGAAACATTTAAGTTGGAATATATGCATGAAATGAAGGCTGCTACAAAAGTGTATGAATCCGAACAGATATCTGAGTGATAATGGGGGCAATTATACATCAAACGCTTCTTCTTAGATATAAAACAGACCTGTCCTGATCAAAAGTGCTATTAAAAGAGAAAGAAATCCATTTAGGTGGATCACCTCTGTCAGTCAAAATGTAAATTGCCCAGCTGGGGATATTTAAGAGCTCCATTTTGTGATTCCCTCGCATAGAGAAAAAAGTAATTTTTGTATTTGCACAGTAGCAGGTGAGTCTAAATGATGGGGCGTGAGGGTTGAAGTGCCGCAACCCCCCCCATTCAAACACCACTGAGGGACAGAACAGTTAGCACTTAGCAGTTAGCCCCGCGAAGTTCCATGACTCATGGCGCAGGCACCAGGAGGTTGGAGATGGAGGGCTTATGTAACAGGAAAAGAAGAGGCATCTGGACGTGCAAGGCAAGCAGCTCGATCCGTACACCAGGAGAATTTGTGTCTGTCAGAAGTTTTCTGTCAGGGGATTAAATTGAAATTCTGAGCAGGCAGTGAAAATAAAAGACACTCATCAATGAAACATTCCTCCATAAGCCTGGCACTGGGATAAATTGCTTTAATTTTCGGTTTCTGCCAAATTTCTGAGACGTCTGTATGAGCTAAAGTGCTTTATTGTTGAGACATAATAATCAATTGGTGCTTTGGGTAATAAGGCCAGACTGAAATGCTGATTTGTCACTAGGTTGGGTCGCACAGTTAGATTGGCTGGTCGTTTAGACGATCGGACCCCTCAGAGATTCTGATTGGCTGTTATGTCAGTGTCTGTCTTGTTATCGGGCTTAATTGCTGAATCCACCTGGTGGGTCATTGTGGCGTCTTACTCACCAAGGGGGTCCAGGCACACTCAATTTGCTCCTGCATCTCCTCCATCTAATCATATTTCAAAGAGGCCCATGTTTCATGCTGTTCAGGTTATTGATTGCTGTGTGGGCTGCATCCTTCAGAAGCCTAAACTGCAGATACAACATGGTGCTGACCAGGGCTGCAGACCCATAAAGCAGGATCATAACCCTGTAATGTGGCATGTGGTTGATATGTACTGGAAAAAGACAGGTGTTGGTGGTGGGGGTTATATTGCTGGCTGTCCCTGTGTGAGGTGGAGGGGAAGTTGAACAGCCTATTATACAAATAAATCCCACAAAATTTTAAAAACTAAAACTCAGCCTTTTTGTCTTTTATAAAGAACAAATATTGGAGCAGCTATTGCAAACTGTTTAAAAGATAATTTGAATAATATTAAGCGAAGTAGAGATGAACTATAAACCAACACTTGAAATCCACTGGGTATGACTTTGTAGGATTGACCCCTGTTTTTGTGATAGCACTTGTTTGTGGGGACTTCACATCAGCATTTTCAAAAGTAGACAGCTACAGAGGTACATTTATCTAACTAAGCATGAACTTTCCCGCTGTTTGTAAGGGGCATGGTCCACTATGCACATAGTCCACCTGTTCAGTGTCAGGTGCCGAGTAAATATTAAAAGCAAAAACTGCATTTAAGCCCAGTTATAATGATTAGCTGCTAACTACCTCTTAGCTCTGAGAAGTGAAGGGGACAAAGGGCAGTAACCCTGATCGCTTCCTGCCTGGACAGTCTAGTTCTTCCTCTGTGCATTTGGGAGGCAGCTTCATGTCACAAAGCTGTTGGTTTTTCCCTTCCCTTTTTACTTTGTGTGGAAAAACAAACTTGACCAACCTTACCACAGTTCGTTTATAAAATTAAAAAAGGAACAAGACAGATATAAATTTTTGGATTCAGTCTTTCATTCATCTTCCATACCACTTGTCCTATTCAGGGTTATGGGGAGTCCAGGCCCTGGGCTGCAAGGCGGGGAACAACCCAGGACGGGGCACCAGCCCATCGCAGGTCACACTCACCTTTCACGCACACATTTGCTTTTTGGCTTGATGGACTGAATTGCGAACACCCGTTTATAACTGTAAATGGACTTTCCAAGTTTAACTTTTATGACACTGACACTATTTTGTGGAACTTTCATCCAGGTGTATTTTGATTATACGAATCACAGGACTGTGGTTTCATGGCTTGGCACACTTCATCTGTCTGTTTTGCTATGAGGCAATCCCAGCCTTAATCCTTTTTTACAACAGGAGAAACACATATCTAAGCCTAAAATGTGAAAGTTAATTCAAACAGTATATACACATGTATCAACATTTCCCATTTGATAAACCTATTTATAGCCTTATATAAACATAATGAAAGTTTTTTTTGTTAATTTTTGCTTGATGTAGCATGGAAATTTCAATACTGTATGTCTACACATAGTGTTTATGCATGTGTTCCAAATCTGCTTACCGTAGAACAGGGGTGTCAAACTCATTTTAGTTTAGGGACCACGTACAGCACAATTTAATTTCATCTGGGCCGGACCAGTAAAATAATACCATAACAAGAACTCTATCATTTTTCATTTGTTTTATTGTAAAGAACTACAAATAAGTGAAAGTGCAAGTAAAAAAAAAATAACTAACCATCCTTTTACAAAACATGAACAACTTGAAATTTCATAGGAAAAATAAGTGCAATTTCAACAATATTATGCCTCAGATCACAGTGGATCTACAAAGACACAAAACATAGTTACAGGTATCTGAAAATGAAGAATAGTAATACACTTTATGATTAAAACAACTTGTCAAGCTCTAGAAATTATTTTAAATTTTCACTTTCACACAAGTGCAGGTACGTAGTTGGAATTATTAATAGTCGCATATCTGGTCAGGTAAACTCGGATTACTGCATGTACAATATAACAATACCAAATGTGTGTCTGCTGGGATGTGGCATGAGTAAATGGTGTCCTGTAGTTGTGTTCAGGGCATACAGCAACTCTGGATATAACACACTGTTTTGCCAGGTCCCTTGAAATCCGTTATAGCGGGATTCTACTGCATGTCTAAAACACTGTAAAATAGTGTGGTCCCTAGTGGACAAATTTGGAATAGCAGTTATTTTTGTTGAAAAACTGCAATTAATTTCTTATATGTAATTCCACGGGCCATATTGGACCCTTTGGTGTGCCGGTTCTGATCCGTGGGCCGTATGTTTGACACCCCTGCTGTAGATTAAACCCTGGTTTGTAGACGGAAACTGCAGTTTTGCACAAATATCTGAAATATGATACAGGACCTAATAGAATGTTTATATTTCATTGCCATGTGACCTCCATTTTTGTCAAACTGAAGACAATTAATTCATATCCAGAGAGTAAATGACGTAATATACTTGAGTAAATACTAATGGAAATGAAGTTAAACTTTAACACTGTCAGGCCTCATCACGATCAGGAACACGATATCTGCCTTTCTTGTACGTCTGACGCTCAGCCTCCAGATCCCAAGTCTGCTCGCAGTGCAACACTTTGCCTAGTGCTGGCTTCTCTGTTCATACTTCTGTACCTATTGTCCGCAGTGTTTCCATGGAAACCCAGGGAGAGGTGACACGTTGCTTGCTAATGAGCTGTGAACACGGGGAACAACATCCCATTTGCTGAAAAAGGAAAATGAAACAATTAATACTTGCTTTTCTCTATCAACCTACTGAACCCTCATTGATTTAGGGTCTTGTTTACTTTATTTCAGTTATCTTTACACATAATTCTTCCCTGTTTGATCTCTTAAAACTATTTGTTCCATACCTCATGGCACATAATTTCAGGTAGCATTTCCCAGGAGAAGTTAGTCTTCCTATCTAAATCAGGACCGTCCATTCATTTCTGTGGGAAAAGCCCTAATCCTAATCACGACACCCTTAACCTCTACCCATCCCTAACCTTAACCATAAGTAACCAACCCAAATACAAGACTTTTGTCATTTTTACTTTTTTGATCGCATTCAAAGATTTTTATAAAAAAAAGCTATCACTGTACCATCTCATGTCAGGAACCATGACCTGCTATCACCACACCGCATCACATTAGGAACCACAGCCTGCTATCTCCACACCACCTCACATCCAGAACCACAGCCTGCTTTCACTGCGCCACCTTGCATCAGGAACCATGGCCTGCTATCACCATGCTATGTCTCACCAGGAAGCACTGCCCGTTATCACCAGGTTGCCTTACATCAGGAACCACAGCCTGCTATCACTGCACCATCTCATATCAGCAATGTTCCTGTTATACTGGAGCAACGGATATATCACTGATAAGATGGCAACCCAAAAAAAAGTTTCAGAATTCTTATTTTTATGGCTTGAACATTTTGTTCTGTCTTACCTAAGGTACTAATTCATCTGAGAACATTCTAACTCAGTTCCTCTGTTTTGTAAATATCAAGGTACTGTAACTGCTTTAGATTTTGGTTTGGAACTTGCAGGATGTTTTCAGTTTAACGTTAGATGCAGGGTTTTCTTCTGTTTTCAAGTCATCTATTTTCACTTTGACATTTTGTTTGGAAAAAAGCAACGTAGCACAGTGCCTTCCTGCAAAGCAGCTCAAGATGGGAATCATTATTTTATACTCTGTCCCACTGAGATCTAGGCACATGACCAGTTCACATAGCTATTTAAGTATTTATCCAGACTCAGGGATAAAGCAAAAAGTCGTCCCTCTCTATGAATTTGTTAGGCTCACCTTGCTTTTTTGTGACTGGGCAAGATGGATCCTAAAATCACAGAGACAGTTAGACAGAACACATGGGATTGGCTCTAATATGATTACTGTAATTTGATGCAAATTAGGAAATTAGGGCCATCTGTGTTTTATCTTGGTGATCTGGACCAATGTGTAGGGCAACCTGAAGCCCATTTCAGAAGAATGACGGCAACATATAATAGTCATATGGCAGCCCCATGATAATCATGTGCCTGGCCCCAACACTAACCAGTGGGTCCAAATTAGTATGTTTCCCTCCATGACGGAAAAGCCCCAGCACTTTTTTGTTGAACATCTTCCTGATGGAGAGGAAGTGGATGTCGACATTAATGATGCTTAGGCTGATTTTTGGAACCCTGTGTGTGAGTGAGATGAAAACAAATGGCAGTGACTCATGTGCTGGTGAATAATTACAGCTAGAAAGGTTACCTATGGCATCTCACAGTTTATCAGAGGTGCTGAACTAACCCTGGGCTGGGTCCTGGGTGGGCGGTCCTCTGGGCAGTCACTCACACACTGTGGGCAATTTGGGGATACCTTGAAACAGAGCTTCAGGTTTTCACACCAGAGAACAAGCAAGAAACCAGAGAAACAGGGAGAACATGCAAGCTGCTCATATACAGGGCTGGGATGGACATTTGGACCCTGTTCTCAAGAAGTGTGAGCAGCCATGAGATAAACTATACAGTGTCTTCATGGATTCATAGTCAAACTGCTGTTCAGTGAAGGTGAAGGAGATGCGCACCAGCATCACAATCACTGCAAAAGGAAAATTATATAATAATTATATAAGTATATAAGTTGGTTTTTGTAGAGCTTTGTTGTCATTATGCTGATTACATAATAATTCAACATCGCAGCAACCAGGGGTCTGAGTCAGACAGAAATCGCCCTCGTCACCTTTGCTAGACGTACACTGTGCCGCCAACATGGCAGCGCTCATCTCGAGTGTTGTGGATGCGGGCCTGGAACGAGCCTGCTGGCTTAACAATTGCAGCTCTCCACAGCAGTAAGATTTTCAGAAGCAGCTGTAAATCAGTGTAAATCATCATACACAAATGTTGTGACAGGTCTGAAGTCATTTTAACTTCTCTATGTGATGTGTCATTAATTTAATCCCCTCTCTGTCTCATAGCCAAAATATCCAATCAAAATCGGCAGAAATATGGAGCAGCTGTTATGAACCTGTTTTTCTGGTACATTTCCCAAAGGGGGGACTTTCTGTTATACCATAAGCTCAGGCCATAATCCAGTTTGCCATGATATGTCTCTTGCTGAGTGAGTATTATGGGTGGCTGTTTTATTATAGATATATATTTGTCATTTTTGATGTTGAAGCCCTGAAAGCCCTGAAACTTATGTCTGTATTTTTGCATATTGTTAATGTATTTGGCTAGCTTAAAACAACTCTTTAAATGTATTGTTCCATTATTATTTGCTATTAAAATGACCTTATTTATGAATAATTTATGAAATCAAAGCAATAAATAGCCCTTGTACTTATGTATTTCTCAAGGGTGAGGTGTTATTTATGGATTTGGAATGGGAGTCATTATCAATTTGCTGACTCTGTGCAGGCTAAGTTCTCACTCTGTTTTCACATCTTTTGTGGTGGAAGATGCAGATGGTACAGATAAGCTCTGCTGGAAGTTGAATGTCATTTGTAGCAACGCATTTGTGGCTACATGTCACACAACACAGGGTGGGGCAGCCGCAGATCTTGGAAGACACGTCTTAGTTCATCAACAAAACCTGAGCTCAATAAAGCAGAGCGCCCTCACAGATCCCTGATGTCATCACACATTAAAGCACATCACAGGCTGCACATGACAGACATCCCATAATGGCAGTCATCGGGAATGTCCGTTTGCTCTAGAGAAATTAGGTGGAAACAAAATTGTCCGGATAATCAAATTCACACTTAACTTCCTTTTATGACAAGAATATATTTTTATAATGGAATAAATTTATATTACTGTACTGAAATGTCAGTGTAATTGAGCAAGGACAGTTCATCCTATAGTCCTTGCTTTCATATTTCATTAGTTACACTTGTTTGGTAACCTTTTCACCACCACTGACCCTCATGCACTCACTTGGAATCATACTGTATGATGGATTCGTGCTGGGGCTGGTTCTGCAAGGGTGTTATGCTTCTGTAACATTTTGATGAAGAATCTACCTTGAATGTTCCCAAGCATCAGGCTGTTGATGCTGAAGTGATAGCAACAGGATAGTGCAGGAGTGAGTGCTGACGCTCTCAGTTACCCTTTGGACTAGGTGGGCATGAGAGCACACCTTGTGCGGTTTGAGGGAAAGTGGCCACTCCATCTCAGAAGGTTATTGCTGTGGAGAGATGCTATCATTAAGCTATTAGACTTGTTCCAAACCTGCATCAGCCATGACATAAAGGCTTACTGGTTTATTTGATGGCTTTTCTGTGACCAAGACTTAAACAAAAGGTCATCTATATGAAAGGTTCAAGATGGCTAATGGTTAAGGTTTGATAGCAGCTCAGCCGTAATTACAAAGCCATGACACCGGTCTGCTGACCCTGGCTATATAACTAATGTTAAATCATTTTAAGGTTCATGTACTGTAACAGCAAACAGCAGAAAACCTGAGGCTCATGACACCTTCATCTGACAAACCGCACATATATTTACAGATCCTCATTTACATGTGTCCTTATACTGTATATTTATAAATACAAAGGTTTTTGAAAGAGATTTTTATTATGACATGTAACACCCCCCAACACATACGACATTTCTTCTAGCCTTGGGTTCAGTCTGGCATATGTACACAGACAATTGGTAAAAACACACACAGTAATAAATAAAAGAAGCTGGCCTTAAGATGGGGAAATGAAATGGATCAACTAGCATAACAAAACGTGAGATCTTCCACTCTGTAACCATGGCCCCTACTCCTTGTGGTCCTTGTGGGCTTCTTAAACAGCATACAGCAATTGGGCAGAGAGCACAATATACAGTGATCCTTTAAACACAAGAGTGTGGCCCTCACAAGCTCATCAGAAACTCATTTGGCCTTAATTGTTATTCCCTCTCTAGCCCGAGGCTACGGGGGCAAGCAGAGGCTAGATAATGACCTGTATGAGCCAGAAACACCTCAGAAATGTGATCTCGACTCTGTGAGGAGCTGCTCTCACGATATCGTTTTCATCATTGCGTACAATGTACAGGTGCCCGTTACAGCCACACACAATGAGCGCTTTTCTCACCGGGTTTGTTTTCAGACTCCAGGTTGGACAAAAGGTTTCTCTGAAAAACACAACCAGTCTTACTAATCTGCTATGATGTATGATGGGAAAAATATTCTGAAATTGTCTGGGATTCAGACAGTGCATTTTTTTACTGCAGATCTTTATTTCATTTCTCCTATTTGTGGCCTGTCTAAAAAGACTAGATGAGCACAAGGGTAATTGAGGCCAACAGATTTTTGCCATGCATGACATTTTTTTTTTTATTGATATACTGAGATCTGTTTGAGCTGTTAATTTACCATCAAGCTGCAAATGCCATATAATTGCAAAATTGTATGGGTTTTATTATGTTACTATCAAAAAGCATGCTTTATTCTGTATTCTGTATAGGAGCAGGGTAACCCAATACTTCTAGTTTTAATATATTTCAGTTGTGTCTCCGTCACTCTGGGGTTGTTAGTTTGAGGGGTATCAGGCAACATCTGTAGATTATTTTGGAAAGTGTTTTGTGAGGTCAGAGAGATCCACACTCATGGACAGGGTTCCCTCTCACTGCTCTCCACCGGAGTGCCTTCCTCTTCTGCAAGACTGCCAGTGTTAATGGCAGCTGTGTGAGGTCCATGGTGGTGGGATCTTGAGTCAATATTCATATCAACTGGAATGGCCAAATAATTAAAATACAGCACAATGAGACTGGTTTCCTAAGATACCCAATCACAGACAGCAGATAAGACACACAAAACAATCAAATACCCGTTCTGAGTTAATATTGGTTTGCTTGTAGAAGGTTGTTAGGTATCTTTATTGTCCTGGGCCTTTCTGTTCCTCATAGACCTATTCAGGGCCAGCCTTAACTCTGTTTCGAAGATGAGTTATGGAAAGGAGTCGCCTTGATTTCTTCAGGACCTCCCATCCATGCTGTCTTCACTATAGCCATTTCAGCAGGAGTTTGGCGACAGCTGGGTGACTCAAAAAGCAAAGCTGCGTTACTGTCGATCCACCGTAAGACAAGAACAAACAGCCACATGTACTCGGGGCTCCCTGACAGTCTAGGGTTTCCTAATGAATGCTCACTCTTTGGAGACAGCAAATAAGCCCCATCTGTTCCTCACCGCTCAGCTAAGCGCACTGCCATTGACTGGCACCTGCAGTGGGCTGATGATTCATGCCCGTCTTCTTCAGAGGCTCTATGTGGAGCCGGGGACAGCTTCAGCTCGATAGATGACATGCCCTGGAGCTCTGAATTTCAGGACCTGTTTTCATTGCTCTTTATATATAGATGTGGTTAGACTTTCTGTGCTTACATCCATTGTCTGTACAGATCCCATCCTTACAATGCTGTTTCTCAGGATGCCATTTTAAATTATTTCTTCCACTAGAAATGTGACAAATGCATCACAAGGCCACAGGTGCTTCAGTGGGCAGCAGCTATTTACATTTACCCCAGCAATATAGAGTTCTGTTCATTCCATAGATGCATAATTATCAGTACTTCTGATATTTTATTTACAGTATGACATTTTTATACACCTGTTTAGCAAAGATTCTGGTTTTATTGTATGATCAAGTACTTTTGAAAAACAATTGAATTTACACTTAAAAAAAGATACCATTAAACAGTACTATAAAAGTGTACACTATGTACTATACTCTTTATATTAAACTTAATTATTCAACTGCTTAGTGACTTGTTTCCTGGGGTAGCGGTATTTCAGTGAGAAAATTGGTTAGTCCCCAGCCCTACTCAATTCATCCTGCAATCATAAAGGTTGTCCAACAGATACCGTAAGAAAGTAAACACACACACATACACACACACACAGCTTTGTAATTATATCTTTGTGGGGACTCTCCATTCATTTTTATGGGGAAAACTCTAATCTCAAAATAACAAACTTAACGCTTACCCAGCCCTAACCTTAACCATAAGTAGTCAAACAAAATATGAACCTCTTGGCATCTTTAGGTTTTTGGTTGCATTCACAGATTTTTGTGGGGACCTGAAAAAAATGGTCTCCACAACATCAAAATAACAGGTTTTTATTATATTGTGGGGGACATTTGGTCGCCTCCTGCATTGTTCCCTGTGCTTCTGGGTCATTGTGTCCTCTGTGGTGAATAAATGGCCATGGATGCTGGATGAGCATCTCATAGTACATAGTCAGACCTCTGATCACTGAGAGCTGGATACTTTTCCTAGACAGATTCCCTTTTATGTGTACAATCATGATGCATTAATAACACAATGCATCGCTGCTTCTCTTTCATCAGCTGATTCATTGCATTAGGCGTGTGATCTTTTTCCTGCTCATTTCAAATCAGCTTGATGTGTGACAGATGGCTCTTTGGCTTGTAGACCAGATCACCCCTTCTGGCCCGGCCATGTAAGGGACAGACTCTTGGTAACCTGATTAAGACATGCGTCACGACTCACTGGACAGCGTTTAGGCGGTGACCGGCTAGGCACAATGGCGGTCTGGGGATGAAGGCACTGTTCGTTCATGCCTGACAGGAATTCTGGCTGATAAGTACATGTAAGCGTTAAGAAATAAGAGTCCACTTATCTCTGGAGTGAATTGGCTGATTAACACCGTAAACTAACTAACCAAGGCAAAATCCTGAGGTAACTGCTGGTCTAGCTTTTATACTTAGTGATAAAACTCCTTGACCATGGACACGTGTTGCTTCACTACACCACTTACTGTTAGAGATGCATCAGTCCGACATGTCAGTCTTGGCCGATACCACTGACCAATATTTAAACTTTATCAATATAGGAAGTGAACGGTATCATTGCTAAAGCCATAACTGGTAAAATAATGGAGATGATTGCACTGGGCAATCAGCCATTTACTTTAGTGGAGGATGTGGGACTAAGTGGCTCATTCACCACTTATAAGAGGTCTCAAAGTAGCAGCCCACAACATGTTTTTAACTCATTAATAAATCTGGCCTGTATATTGATCTTTTGGTTTTGCACAGAATATAAAATTATGTCATTCCACACTCTGTGCTGGTATGCTCAGCAAAAATATATGTTATTAGTTCACCACTCTGTACTGTACAGCCTTTTTCAGTAGTCTATGGTAAAAGAAACTATTTAATAATACTAATCACATAGTAAACTCAGACAATTCAAATGGCCTGAACAGTTAAGCCATTTGAGTCAGAGCTAAATAGGAGAAGATGTAATGTTCTCAGTTATAGCTGAAAACCTGAGAGGGTTACTAACACATACTGCCCTTAAGCACTTGAACACTCCCTGCAAAAATAACCTGGAATAAATTGAGACCGGTTTTGTGTCTCTGAGACTAGTGGGTGTGGATCCAATACAGAACAGCTTTTTGGTTACCTGGGTTTCGTTGCATATGAATAAGAGCAGCACTTTTGTCACCTGAAAGTTGGAACACCTCGACTGCTAGAACTCATGGCTTTCTGATGAAACTCCTTACCCTGGATGATTATGTGCAGGATATGTTTCTTTGCACTGTTGACTAAACTGTAACTCAGCGTTTGCTGTGTTTTGGAATAACCTCTCCCAGACAGACCTACAGCTTCATTTAAGTCACATGCTCAAAAAATTAAAGGAACAGTTTGAGAAAACATCAGATCTCAATGGGAAAAAAACATGCAGGATATCTACTGATTTGGACTGGGTAATGTGTTAGGAATGAAAGGATGCCATACCTGTATTATTTGATGAAAATGAAAATTATCAACCCACAGAGGGCTGAATTCAAAGACATCCCGAAAATCAAAGTGAAAACATGATGCGACGGACTAGTCCATTTTGCTGAAATTTCATTGCAGCGTATTGAGTAGTTTGTATGGTGCCCACATGCTTGTATGCATGTCTGACAATACTGGGACATGCTCCTAATGAGACTAGAGATGGTGTTCTGGGGCTTCTCCTCCCAGATCTGGACCAGGGCATTAGGTGCAACTTGGCAGTGTCGGATGGACCAAAACACAATATCCCAGAGGTTTTCTGTTGGATATAGGTCAGGCGAGCATGGGGGCCAGTCAATGGTATCAATTCCTTCATCCTCCAGGAACTACCTGCACACACTTGCCACATGGGGCCGGGCATTGCCGTGCTCCAGGGTCTGACAGTGGGTCCAAGGATTTCATTCCAATACCTAATGGTGGTTAAGGTGCCATCGTCTAGCCTGTAGAGGTCTGTGCATCCCTCCATGGATATGCCTCCCCAGACCATCACCAACCCACCACCAAACCGATCATGCTGAATAATGTTACAGGCAGCATAACGTTCTCCACGGCTTCTCCAGACCCTTTCACGTCTGTCACATGTGCTCAGGGTGAACTTGCTCTCATTTGTGAAAAGCACAGGGTGTCAGTGGCGGATTTGTCAATTCTGGCAAATGCCAATCGAGCTCCACGTTGTCGGGCTGTGAGCACAGGACCCACTAGAGGACGTCGGGCCCCCAGGTCACCCTCAGGAAGTCTTTATCTGATTGTTTGGTCAGAGACATTCACACCAGTGGGCTGCTGGGAGACACAGCAAACTTTCTGGCAAACGCATATATGGAGTTGGACTACCTGCGCGAACTCTGTAGGGTCCAGGTATTGCCTCATGCTACCAGTAGTGACAAATGAAAAACTAGTGAATAAACAGTTAGAAAAAATAAGAAGGGAAAAGTATCAGTGGCCTCCATCTGTTAACCATTCGTTTTTTGGGGGTCGTCTCATTGTTGCCTCTCTAGTGCACCTGCAGTTAATTTCATTAACATAATAGCAGCCAAAATGGATTAACAACCCCCTCTGCTACTTAACTGACCAGAGCAATATCCCAGAAGTTTAATTGATATGATACTATACTCTGATTAAAAAGTGTTCTGTTAATTTTTTGAGCAGGGTATAATCGACAGATGCAGGTGAATTTTACCAGTTAGATCAAAGCCTTTTCATTTCACATACACAGATAAGGCTGATTAAAGGTTGAACATTTCCGCATGCCCCTCAAACTCCACAAGCTGTTAATTTCTTTGACTTGTTTTTAATATGCCTGAAAAATAGCAGATATCATATTCACAGCTAGTTTAACCCTCTGGAGTCTGAGGCCTCTCAACCACCTTCGGGGTAGTCTGGCATGCCTTGACATTTTAAAATATTTCACCTATCTAAAAAACATTTATCCCAAAGGGTTACATGTGTTTTTATTCAGC
>JAODKE010000020.1:11815888-11838273 GCA_026779605.1 Mormyrus hasselquistii | reverse complement strand
GGGGGGGGGGGGGGAAGAGAGGCATGGGTTAGCTTTTACAATGGGAGTTACAGCAGATCTGGTGCTCAGGTTACATGGGTACATGGGTGACTGAAGGTAGTTCAGCAGCAGCCGTGTTTTGCTAAAGTGATTTTTTTTTCTTCGGGTACAGAGTAGGAGACAGCATGCTAGCCTATCTCTGTACATTCTAGTCAGGGTCATGGGGAGGCTTAGAGCCTATAGCAGGCAGTACAGGACACAAGGCGGGGGGACACCTTGGATGGATGCCTTCATATCAGTATATCAATATTTACTCACAGCATAAATATTGGAGGTGGTATACTTTGTGCTAGTGGGTTTTGACTGAGGCCCATGGCAATCATATATTAACAAGACCAGTGTTGCAATGTGTGGTAGTGGTGCAGGTTTAAGAAGGTTTTGACTTCACTGTAAAAAACAACAAAAAAGTGCTTTTAATAGTAGAATTGCAAGGAGGGAGGATCAATGTTGATTTTTCATTGGTAAAAATGAGAACAATAAAATACAAGTATAGATGCCAAAACCTATGATGAAATGTACTGACACTTTTGTCAACGAATGAAAAGCGAGACGAAAATATCAGGAAGAGATGAATTTAAAACGGATCCAATCAGAAGTAGGATCTTTAGTTAGTGTTGACTGTAGTTGCGCATGATTGGATGATGTTGATCTAACTGGCTTCAAGCATGTAAACCATGCAGTTGTGTCTCTAAAGTCTATCTGTAGACTCTTTATGTATGTGCTTGACTTGGGTAAATTTTATTGCAGGGACCCCCTCCCTCCTCCATGAATTTAATCTGCAGGATTTATAAGTACTATAGTAGTGTTGCATTTGACAATACCATGAAAAAACTGCTTAGCACTGTTTAATTTCTGGACTGTGACAAAATAGATACAGTACCGCTCAAGGCTATGCCGCAGTCAGTTTTAGGTAAGAAAAAATCTGAAGCACAATGAAATAGTTAATTTTTCTTTTAATGCGTTAAAAATACCCTGTCATAAATTAAAGTAGATGTAGAAATAAGCTCTACCCAGTTGATTTTCACTAGTCTGGTACTTTTTATTTTTTTGTATCGTAAATATTGGTGTTTTGTGCAAGTATGAGAATATGATTTTATTTATATTTTATGTAATGGTAAATAAAGTTCATATAAAGCCACTTTATAATTGGTGCAATGTTTCGTATTACAACCTTTACATAAATGAAATTTGACCACTTCAAACTTAATGCCATGCCATAGCAGCTGTATTTTACGTCAAGAATTTAGAGTCGTTAGAGGCAGACCAATCTGCTTGTGAGTACACAGAAAATTAAGCAAAATTTTCAAGAAAATGTAAAAGTGATGTATTACACTGACTAATCCTGTTGGTTTCATACAGTCGATTCTGTCATTTTCACTGATAAAATTAGACTAAAACTAAAAACAAATCAGATAACTAAAGCTAAATTGCATTTTTGTCAAACAACTAACGATAAATCAAAATATGATGTCAAAATTAATACTGGGGGAACTTCTTTTTAATTATCTAGCCCTGTTTCAGTGTGTCTGAATTGACGACTTGTATCTGTCCTATACCAGCCTTGTACAACTAGTGTTTGCCCCTGTCCCCGGAGTCCCTACAACGCACTGATTAAACCAAGGGAGGGTGGGCAATCTTATCTGTAAACACACCGGCCCTTTCGGATAAGATTGCCTGTTACAACATGGTAAGAATATATGACATTTAAATTAATTTGTTTTACATCCCCTGTGAGCACTGCCTGTTTTATGTAGTTACAGCCTAACGTAGTGTAATGTCTTTTTTCTGTTTGGGAGATGCATTTCTCTGCCCTCTAGCTTCAGTGCTCTAACACCTCCTTGCTTGCTGCTGTGCCCCACCGGGTGCTTCATGCAATGCTGCTGATGATATTATTATTATTAGGGCTGGGAGAGCTCCAGCCCAAGGCACCTTTTCATGGACCACAAGAGCCACCTAGTGATCAAAAATTGATAAGACATTAAACAGCTGCAAGTGATTTTACTTTCATATTTGAATAGCACACATGCACATCTTTTAAGACTATAGAAACTGATTACAGGGTGTCCACGGGGTTTTAAAACTATTAAAAGGTAGTAAATCACACAAGCAAAAATTAAGGCCATTAAAAAGTATTAAAAGGTATTACAAGCAAATTTAAAAGGTATTCAATTTTAGATTTTTTTTTAAACTACGAATTGTCCATTTGTGTTTTAAAGTTTATCTAACTTATCTAAATTTCTAGCAAATTATTTTAAATATGGATTTCATTCATAGATGATCTCTGTGATGCTGACGTCATATTTGGTGGTTGAGCAACATCTTAAACCCTTTGCCCGCTGAAGTACATATTGGCTGCTTACACTCAGAAAAGCTAAAACACAGGGTGCGTAGATCTGTCTGCAGCTGACGTGACGTACAGCGAGATCTGCCAGCGGCTGCAGGGGTGGAGTACAAATTGACTGCAGCCAGTCAGACAACTTCTACTTGTCATAGTGTGCGAGATCTGACTACAATGGCCACACTGCCAGAAGGGTGTAGATAAATCTATACAAATATCACCTGCATGCACATTACTTCTGTCATGTATTTGCACAACATTATAATTATATTAAGAAAAGACGCACACACTTGTGGCTGGTGAACTTGTGAACCATTATTCACATTCTTTACTTGTTACAACATAACAGTATCCATGCGCATGACAGATCACCAGTAAGGATAAACCAATGACTACCGGAGTGAATCCACTTAAAGAAACAGGTCCATATACTACACTCCTCCCCTTGTAGATTAATGCTACACACCTGAGTAAACAGTAACGTACTCAGCTTCATAACTTTTTTTTTTTAAACAGTGCATAACCCTTGGTTATAGCTAACACATGTACCTACAAAACAAGAAAACTCCTAAATCCAGTCTTATAGGTGGATTCTTTCAGGGTAACGCCTTAAGACTTGTGGAGTGCTCTCACTAGAGGGCACCTCCTTACTTGGGGTTGTCACATTGGTCCATGATCAACTTGGGGTGGAGGTTCTGGGGAACATGCTGCGCCTGGTTTGTTGAAGACCGGCTGCACAGGGGACTTCGGTTGAGCATTCAATATCTGATCAACATGAAATCTCCATTTCTGCTCTCCAACGTCCACCTCGTATATCAGCGGTCCGCTTCTGGTGGCTATCTGTCTTTTATCTGTCTTTTTCTCTCGATAATCACATGCTAAGACTTGCTGTCCTACATCAAAACTCCTTGCTGGTTCATTTGGCGATGTGCTGTTCTGCACTTCCCTCCGTAAATTTGGTTTGAGGAGGTCAATGCGTGATCTCAAGTTTCTGTTCATAAACAGCATTGCTGGTGTTTGATTGGTCGTTGCATGAACAGAGTTTCGGTACACAAGAAGGAAATAGTCTACTTTGTGTTCTAGAGGGATGTCTTCTTTTGCCATTGCTTTAATTGACTTTTTTAAAGGCTTGGACGAACCGCTCCGCTAATCCATTCGTTGCTGGGTGCTGTGGCGCTGACTTAAAGTGTTTAATGCCACATTCTTCTTTATGAAGAATTTGAACTCATCAGATGTATATTGTGGCCCAATTATCACTTACAATTTGCTCAGGCAGACCATTCCTGGAAAAAACGTTCCTCAAAACTGAAATGGTTTTTTCTGTGGTTGTGGATTTCATTGGTATGACCTCTGGCCATTTTGAGTGGGCATCCACAGCTACTGTATCAAGAACATGGAGTTCGTGAAAGGCCCAGCAAAATCAATATGCAGTCTTTGCCAGGGTGCAGATGGCCACTCCCATAGATGTAGGGGTGCCTGTGGGGGTGCATTCTGAATGTTATAGCATCCTGTACATGTTTTGGTTATGTTCTCAATTTGTTTATCTATTCTCGGCCACCATACATAGTTTTGGGCTAGGCTTTTCATTTTTACAGTGCCCTGGTGGCCCTCGTGTAGGCTCTCTAACACTCTGGTACGAAGCTTTGAAGGCACTACCACTCGTGAGCCACACATCAGAGTTCTCTGACAAACTGACAGCTGTTCACATCTTGTAGAAAACTCAGGGAAATTGGGATTCCCTTGGGCTGGCCATCCTTGTACACTGATGTCATAAACTTTTGACAGTGATGAGTCATTCCGTGTTTCTCTCCGTATCATAGCATTTGTCACTGGCAGTTGGTCCACTATTGCTGTATGATACACTTCTGCTGGATCCTGATATGAGGGTTTTATTTCCTCAGTTGTGGACAGTGGAAGGCATGACAAACCATCAGCATTACAATGTTGCTTAGTTCCCTTGAAGTCGATATCATAAGAATGGGCTCCTAAGAACAGTGCCCAACGTTGTAATCGGGTGGCTGACATGACAGGAATTCCTTTCTGAGGATCGAAAATAGATACAAGGGGCTGGTGGTCTGTCACTAAAGTAAGCCTTTGGCCATAAAGGTAGTGGTGAAACTTCTTTATGCCCCACACAAGACTCAGGACCTCTCTGTCTATCTGTGCATAATTGCGTTCTGCACTTGTCAGAGACCTTGAAGCGAATGCAATTGGACGCTCAGATCCGTCAACCATAGTATGTGACAAAATAGCGCCGAGGCCATACGGGGATGCATCGCATGCCAGTCGAATAGGCCGTGATGGATCATAGTGGGTAAGTAGTTCATCAGATGTTATTAATCTTTTTGTTTCTGTAAATGCTTTTTCACATTTATCTGACCAATGCCATTTGATTCCTATCTGCAACAGTGCGTTCAGTGGATAGAGCACTGAGACAAGAGTTGGGAGGAGCTTATGGTAATAGTTTACCAGACCTAGATATGATCTCAGCTGCGACACATTTTCTGGTTTAGGTGCTTTTAGCACTGCCTCAATTTTCTCTTGCGATTTGTGTAAGCCATGTTTGTCGATGATATGTCCACAATATGAGATTTCTTCTTTGAAGAACTCACATTTGTCTTTCTTTGCACTTAAGCCATACTCATATAGCCTGGTGAGTACCATGCTAAGGTTTTGAAGGTGATCAGTGTCATCTTTTCCTGTCACAATTATGTCATCAAGGTAGCATTGTGTTTGGGGTATACCCTGGAACACCTGATCCATTGCTCTTTATACCCTGGAGCACCTGATCCATTGCTCTTTATACCCTGGAGCACCTGATCCATTGCTCTTTATACCCTGGAGCACCTGATCCATTGCTCTTTGCCAAATGGCTGGAGCTGATGCAACACCAAACACTAAGCGAACACTGTGCGCAGAACCGGGTTGATGCTCACTTTAAAATCTCCACATATGCGCACACCTCCGCTTTTGCCTTTCTTAATCACTGGGACAATGGGGGTAGCCCAGTCACTCCAGTCAATCTTTGAGAGAATGTCGGATGTCTCTAAGCTCTGCAGTTCAGCATCTATTTTTGGAGAGCTGATACTGGTGCTCTTTCGGCCAGCTTCTTTGTTGAGTGCTTTAATTGCATGACAATCAAGCTGAATTCTTCTTAACCACTCACACCAAGAAGAGCTGGTCCAGCCGTTTTCAGCACATAGAGCTCTAACTGGTGTGTTTTGTTACATTTACCTTAAGTTTGCCTTTAGGTGATACCTTCCCACCAGTGTATGTTTTCAACATCACTGAGGTCTTTTCTAAGGGTATCTTGGAAAACAGTCTGTTGTAGTCAACTTCGGAAATTACAGACAAAGCTGAACCTGTATCCAGCTCCATTTTCAGTTTTACACCAGACACCTCTGTTGTTATCCATATTATTTTCCGGTCCATTTCCATCATGTTATGCAACTCTAGACATGATAACTTATCTTCATCAGTATTTGTGTTGTCTGAATTTTCACATTCAGTCACCTTGTGCACTTGTTTCTCTTTGTGCTTAAGGCGTTTGTTTTTGTCACGTCTCTCTTTCTGTATGTGCTTTTCATCTCTGCACACTCCTTCTATGTGGCCATGCTTGTTACACTTTCTGCAGGTCTTCATGTTAAACCAACAGTCATTTGCATCATGAGATGATTTACCACATTGGTGGCATTTCTTCTTTTTCCCATTATTTAAGGACATTTTGTGCATCTCATAGTCTGTACTTTTCTTCTGTAGCTCTATAGCATCCTTGGCTGCAATTTCCATTGAGATAGCTATTGCTAATGCTTTGTGTAAATCCAATTCTTTTTCAGACAGTAATCGTTTTTGTGTGCTTGAACAATACATGCCACATACTAGTCTGCCCCTTAATGCATCAGCAAGTCCATCTTTGAATTCACAATACTGGGAGAGTCGGCGTAACTCAGCCATATATTCAGATATGCTTTCTTCTTTTGACTGATTCCACTTATGAAACCTGAATCTTTCCGCTATCACTAGAGGCTTAGGGCTTAAGTGGTTTTTCAATGTCTTTTTAATGTCCTCAAATGTTTTACTGGACGGTTTGTCCAGGCTCACGAAATTTCGAAGTATATGGTATTTTTTCACTCCCATCAGACCGAGGAGGACAGAAACTTTTTTCTTCCTCCACATCATTAGCTTCACAGTACAGCTCAACTTTTTCAATATAAGATTCCCAGTCTTCACTGGCGCTATCAAACTCATCTATTTTTTTGCGAAAGCCATTTCAGACTCGACATCCACTGTTTTAGCTGTCATCTAGGCGTAGTTTTACTGTGTGCTATGCACGGATTCTTACGTGTCCTTTGCTAGTTTCCGCTTTCCTCTAGTAATGCCGTTATTGTTTTCTTTTCTCCCCTTCACTACAGTTAACGTTCCGTTCCGTATCATTGTTTTAGGTTCCAATTTGTCGTGTATTTGCACAACATGATATTTATATTAAGAAAAGACGCACAGACTTGCGGCAGGTGAACTCGTGAACCATTATTCACGTTTTTTACTTGTTACAACATAATGTCACGTTGGACAGGGATGAGCAGGCAAGCAGCGACCAAGAACAGGCAGGCAGGAGAACTAACAACAAGGGTTTAATCGGTCCAGGGAAACAAACATGAGACATTACAATGACGGATCTGGGGAATATAGCCTGAGATACATGTAAATACACATGACAAGCTAAACTGAACAAGCCACAGGTGAGTACAATCAGGAATCACACGGGGTAACGAGGTGGGTGTGGCACACACGAGGATCGGACAGAGCTGGGCGTGACGCATAACAGTATCCATGCGCATGGCAGATCACCAGTAATGATAAACCAATGACTACCGGAGTGAATCCATGAAAGAAACAGTTCCATATACTACAACTTTTTTGACAATAACCAACTCTTGATCCATACTGTTAGCAGTGAAAAAAATTAACTATTACGTATAGTGGCCCTGAGAAAAATGATTGCTGCCAGGAAAAAGATCAAATACATTTATTCCAAGGATTCAACATTTTCATTGTCAGGTACGAAGTACAATGCAATCCTTACTTGAATGCTTTCTTCACAGACTAGACAATTAAACAAATAAGGCAGCGCAACATTACAGTAACTAACAATAAATAAACCATTAACTCATGTGTACTATTACAGCATTTATTTCTAAACTTTATTTTACCATAATTTATTTAACCATACGTTTATTTAAACTTTATTTTACCTGGTAGATTAACTGAAAACGAGTTCTTACTGCCTTACGTGCTTCTCGGGAGAAAAAGCACATAACGCATCAGAACTGCCTGGGATGCAAACATCATGCACGTGACTAAAATCTACAGCCAATAAGGGCAAAGTTGTGTCATCACGGAGATGGTTCCAGTTTGTGCAGCCGGTTGTGAGGTGCTGCACGATCTGTCTTAAGTCGTCTTGCTCTTGCGAGGTTCTTGTACCATGTGACATGGTGATGCGTGGGGACATTTTACAACACTATCTGAAGCCTGACAAAAAAAATCTGACCATGATGCATTGCATCAGGACCAGAATGCATTGCTTTAAGCCAGCGCTGTAAACGGTTGCATGAAGTCGAACGCACCCAATGTCATCATGGGTAAGTGAGAATTTGCACAGAAGTGTTTAGAGGACCGGGCTTTTAAGGACTGCCTGGCTAAGGCCGGTAGCAGGAAAAAATTGAGAGGGTTACTGTTTGGTTTGCAAAAAAATCATAAATATCACTTAGATGGGGGTTAATGCTCTCCGGTCGCATAATCAGGAATGTGTGGACTGGTGCAAATCGACAAACTCATTAAAGAAAAAGCCGAACGATTAAGCCACTTGCTATAAGTAGCCTAGTGGATAAAGATATAGATTTGTGACTGAAGTAAGCCAATGCAAGATGTTTTCAAAATCAGAGTCACTAAATTGATTCTGTTGACCCCTGTTCCCTATTTAAATTGTGTTGTAAACGCCAAGATTGTGTAATATTATAAATCTTTAAATCAGTTTGAAATTTGTTTAAAAACGGTTGCAACTCAATGTCATGGGGGTCTTAAAAAATATTGAGAAAGTATTAAAAAGGGTATTAAAAAGTGTTAAATTTAATCTGGAATTCTGTATATACCTTGGATTATCCACTTTAATCTATTTATAACAATTCTAAGAATACTATAGAAGATAATTATCTATTGTGATATTATAATGTTACTGCATGCCATTTTTGGCATTTTTAATTCATCCTGAATGCTTTCTCACTGCATTCAGAATCAGTGTCTCTCTTGCCAACATTCATTATTCCCCATTTCACATATCATACAATGGTGCTCTGACAACTTCTTGGAACTGAACGTGGATAAGATAAAAGAACTGGTCATTCATACTTTACACACATCACCAACAGGATGAACTCCTGCCTCAATTCACAACAAAACAGTTGAACAGGTCGAACATTTTAAATGTCTTAGACTCACATTTGACAAGAAACTTACATTTGATCAACACATCATGGACATACAAAAACGGTCGCAGCAGTGTTCGCAAGCTTTGTGCTCTCTCTGTTTCCCCCGTCTCTTCTTATTACTGTACTAGCGCATTATCCAACTAATCCTGTTGTACCGTTCTCCCTGTTTCTACAGCAGGCTCTCTTCATCTAATAAAAATAGACTTACCAGGATCACATGTATTGTAGAGCAGCCAAGATCATCTGCCTTCCCATTCCAAAACTATCCAATGAAAACCACAAAGCTGTCATTCACCTCGCAAGAGCCGTAACTGATGACTCTAGTCACCCTCTTATCACACAGTTTACTCTGCTGCCATGAGGTCGCGGATATAGGACTCTGAAATAGAAACGGGCTCACTTTGGCAAGAGTTTAGTCCCTACTGCCATAGCTGCATTTGACTTGTCACATTAATCTTGTACCCATCAAATCTCCACTACTAATTGGATGTATATCGTGTGTGTATGTTTATGTGCGCATTTCATGTATTTGGGTCTAACATGTTTAACTTGGTAGAGACCTGTAATGTACTTGTGTTTGTATTGATCAGACTATGAAGATAAATATCCTTATTGGACAATAAAGGCTGTCTGTCTATCTCTCTACCTACCTACCCACCCACCCTAGATCCCGGACTCTCCTGTATGGCCTTCTGTTGCATACATCTCTGTTCATGTGATTCGGAGCCTCTTGATCTTGGGACACTCCTGTTGCTCCTTTGAAGTGCCATTTGCTTCCTTTAAGCTTTGCTTCTGACCCTGCTGCCTTAGATTATCAGGGTTGTGTGTTTGAATCCTGGCCATTCTGTGTGTGTGGAGTTTGCATGTTTTCTTCCTGTTGCATGGGTTTCTTTTGAGCACTCCGGTTTCTTCCTGTAGTCCAAAGACAGACACTTAAGTGATTTTTTTGTTTATAAACTGTGCGAATTGTGTGACCTCACTCAAGCCTCTAGCCTGTACCAGATGGATGTAATGGTGGGGGCTCCGGGGGTGATATTGTGCCATCATGCCCCAGTTTGTGTGCAGTTTGCATATTCTCCCAGTGTTGGTGTGAGAATACTCCAGGTGCATCTGTTACCACCTGCAGCGGTTGAAACTGGATTAAAACAAAGATAAGAGGTTATGAAATGTTAATGTGACTAGTACATAGACATTGGCCTGAGCAACCTGCAATGGGAGCAAGCTTATTAAATTGACTGTTAGGTACTGACTAGTGCCATGTGCCATACAACATACGGTCTGCTTTGATTGGTGTTCAAATAAAAAATGCCATGAATGTGATCTGCAACTAAACCTGTTTCTTTTTGTCTGCATTTTGCATTATCAGTGTTTAGGGAGAGTCAGGTTTTCTTCTCAGCTTGCATGACAAAAGTCACATTGAACTGGAGGCACCATGAATTAATTAATTAATTAGTACAGCAGACATGCTACTGTACTAAGTTAAAATTAGGTCTGCATCACCAAACCAGAGGACGTCCATCCTGTGGTATACAAAGAGTGTCCTGACAGGAAAATGGCCAGGATGGAAAATAGGTCAGTGCCTGGAAGTCTTTGTTTTCCTGTGTTTCATTTGTCCAGGACCACCTCCACTCTCCTGAGGTGCACTTTGCTCAGCTAACCTCAGTTCTGATGCTGTTACTAAGCTAGGCACCCCATCTGACCCCCAATCCCCACCACGCATATGGCCGTGTCCCACGGAAGCAGCATGAGAAGTTTTAAGATTTATGGCATTAAAACATCATTTTGTGTTTTTCCTGTAAAGTGTCCAACAATGTCTGACCTGCTAAACATGCTGAGCTTTAAACATACTGAGTGTGTGTAGATGGACTTTAATAAACCCGACTGATAAAAATTCGATGCTTTGAATCAGGTCAATTTATGTCTCTAGAACATCCTGCCTGGCCTCATCTGTGGTACTCCTGTCTAGAACGGGCTGTAGCAGCTGCTGCCATGAGAACGGCAGCAGTGCACATTCATCAAAATAAGTATTCAGCCGTGAAACACCCTCCAGAGATTTGGGATGCACAAATCACTTCCGGAGCCTACTTCCTCTACCATCCGCCTGCTAGACATGATTTTTTTTTTTTTTTTACTTGGTCATGTGACTCTTCCCAGCAGCACCCTCCTGTGATGGCTAGCACTGCCCACAAATTGATGCCTGTCATTAGCAAGGGCAGCAGTCACCCAAGGGAGCGCTCTCCTAACAGCACAGTTGTGCTGCCTAAATCAGTATCAGCGCTCGTATATGTGGGTAGCTTACAGACAAATTTATTATTAATAGCTTTACATTATCAGGTCTGGCTATACTTATTTACATTTCTCAGTATGCAATGCACAGTAACACAGTAATAGCCACTGCTATGGCTGCATACCCCTGGGGTTGGGGGTTCAAGTTTCTGCCTGGTGTTTGTGTTCTACATGCAGTTCTATATCTGTTTGCATGGACTCTCACCACCAATACAAAAAATTCATGGGGTCCAGTTTAGAGCCACCATATCCTAACTGCATGTCTTTGCACTATGGAAGGAAATGCATGTGACATGGGGAAAGCATGAAAAAACATGTGAAAGCATGCAAAAACAGAACAGATGTGGGGGTGGAACTCCTAAAAACGAAGGTGTGCTGCACACTGCTGTCCTTAGTTGAACTGTGAAATGTCATCTCTAAATTGCCTATAGTATGTGAGACGAGTCCTGGATATAAGCATATTTTTGGATAAATAGATGGTTACGCTTTTATGGAAAACTGTGCTTTACCCACTTTGATGTTGCCAATTCAATAAAATGCCAGCTGAAGATGAGTTATTTTCTGTGTAATGTGATTATTTTGCTAGTGACCTGGGGCCACATGTATAAACGGTGCGTACACACGAAAATGTTGCGTACATCCGTTTCCACGCTCACATGGAGATGTATAAAAATGAAACTTAGTGTACCGCTATGCACATTCTCACGGCAGCTCCAGACATGGCATATGCACGTTTCTGATCGGTTTTGTAAATGCATTATTGCATTATTGTAAGACATAGCTTAAGGAAGAATTAGAAAAGAGCGCGTATTCAGGGATCATAGTGATTTCTCGGCCCATGATGATGACTGGCTTCTAAGTCGATTCAGATTTCCAAGAGCAATCCTTTTGGAGCTGTGTGCTAAACTGGGTACAGCATTAGGAGATGAGGCATTGCGTTATACCTGTTCCTTTACAAGTTCTGTCCAATCTCGGGTTCTTAGTCACAGGTGCTTTTCAGCGAGGACCTGTGGACCAATTGGGTACTTCTCAGTGAACACCAAGCCAGCTGTATGGGATGGCATAATCCGCTTGTCACCCAGATATATAAAATTTCCTTACACTGTGGTTGAACAGGCAAACATTAAAGCGCAATTTGCAATGATGTCTGATTTTCCTAATGTAATCGGAGCCGTCGACTGCATGCACATTGCTATAAAGGCACCTCCAGAGAACGAATTTGCTTATGTACATAGAAAGCACTTTCACTTTATTAATGTACAAATTATGTGTGATTTGAACATGCATCTCATTAATGCATGGGCCTCGCTGCCATTAAATCTGAGGGGGGCGTGTCCCCCTCACATTCATAATTATGCATTTGGATCCCCCCCACGTTTAACATAAAATATTAGTTTTATGCCCCCCCCCCACATTCAAAATGCTTCTGACACCCCTGCATTAATGTTATGGCTAGATGGTCTGGCTCAACCCATGATTCGTTCATTTTCAGAAACAGTAGTATTGGAAACAAACTTGGGTGGTATGTGATGGCTGGCTGCTGGGTAAGATTTTTCCCATTTTATAATTTGGCCCAATACTGTAATACTGTAACTGCCTGTTTCGTCTTCGGCCCTGGGGGCACCTCTTGTACTATCATCTGTAAGGATAAACAAACAGAATAAACAAAAGTAACACCGCATCTGCGCCCTACTTGTTATTCATAAACATGCAAGTAATTCAAACAATATGGTACAAGAAAAACTCACCCGCGCTGACACCGGCGTCCCCATCCCCCGTTGCTGAAAGGGTGTGAGACCGAGAATTCCGCTACCTTCGCCTGTGGTGTTAAGACTTTTATGGCGAGTGGCCACTCGTTTTTTCACGTCCACTTTAATATCCGGCCACTTCTTTTTAATTTCGACCACCGTACGAATTTCGGAACCAACACTTTTAACTGACTCTGCCATGCTGTGCCACTCCATCAACTTTCATTTATTGCTGATGCCACTACTTAAACCATCAAATAATATCACTTCTCTTTTCTTGATTTCTGTTAACATGACCTCCACTTTGCACTTGCTGAAATACTTCTTTTTCCCACATGGTTTATCCATTGTTGTTTAAGAAAAACATAGAACAATGCAGGTATTTATACATATTTGCATATGCAAATATACATAATTATGGTTGGGTTGGGGGGCTGGCTGTGGACTCGTTCACATACGTAAAATTTCATGCTCATTGGGATTTATAAAGGGAATATGCATAGATCTATGCTTACGCACAGTTTTGCGCATCTGGATTTTTTCTTGCGTACGCACATTCCCAGTTTTGTCTGTATGCCATGTTTTAGTGTGAATTCTATGCACATCGTTATACAGGAGGCCCAAGGACAATAGGAAGAGAGCCAAAACCTGCAGTTACCCTTGATGCCCAGTAGATGTCTCAGTTGCTGTATCCTTTTTTCTTCTCTATTGGTGGGAGGTTAAAACATAATCATAACGACATAATCAGTCAGTGGGAAACCCCGGGTTGTGTGTGGAACACAACTATGTGGCATGAGGAGATCCAAATACACCTGTTCATTCGGGGAATCCATACAGGAGTGGGTAGAAAACAGGAAAGAGACTTTGTAATATGCAAACATCTGTGAAATTAAAAATAGACAAACCTAATACCCAAATCAGTAAAGGGGGATTGCAATTTAAGTATACAATGAAAACCTTGGCCTCCTGGTAACAAGGGCAGGGTCCCAAGGTGTAATTTGGTGATGAGTATATGTATAAAATTTTTGGTAGAAAAACACAAATAAAGTATGCATTCATATGAAAATATTAAATGTAAAAGTTGCAGCTGTAAACGGAGCACTTCAAATGAGACAGTATCCTGCTTGTGCTGGGGATAAACGAACGAGAGCTTGGTGGCACCTCGATGGAATCTACTGTTGCATGTCGCCGCACTGCGTCTCACTCTACCAACATGTTATGCTTTATACCTCTCTGCATCCTGAAACTATCACTTATCTCACTAATACCTGGTTCACAGAAACCTTCGGCACATCCAACCTAAATGAAACACGTCTTTCACATTTACAGCTTGAAGCGATCGGTCTCTGCAGGGCTAGGCACTGTGCCCACCTCCATATGAAACTGCTAAATCTACTTCCTTTCATTTGGTTGCTTCAGAGAATGCGTGGGAATGATGCTCACTTTTTGAATTTGTGTGAAAAATGGTGCCTCCATTATTCCTGGCAGCACACCATGCACCTGCCAGTTTAGATGTAGATTAACCAGAGCTGGCCTCAGATATTGCAGATCTTCTATTCAGCACAGTGTTCCCATTCAACCTGCATATTAGACAGGGTGTATTCACAGTCCATAAGCATACATGCTGCGGAGAATTAAACATGACTATTTGCCAACATCCCACGGTCTCTTGTGAGGAGATGTGCTGGTTCAAGTTGTTCGGTCTATTATAATAAATCAGAGGTTTAGGGGGCGGCAGATTTCTTGGCAATGTGGGCGGCGGCCTGACAGGGTGCTAGTGGCCCTAGCGTGGGCTCATGACTCACATATTGACCCGGATGTATTGTTACCCTTATGCACGAAAATCACATTGCCATTTTTGATGTCCTTTCATCACTGTTTTTTCCTTTGGTTCTTTTCGGACATGTCTGTAAATGCACCTCGCAAAAACATGCACGGCTTTCCCTTACTATGTTATAACAGGATTTTACTGTATTACACCAATTTTGAAATTCTTTCCTTGCACACCTCACTCACCTCTCATGAATGCAGGGGATTTGTTAGCCATATTTACTATCCATGTTGGCCTTTTCCATAGTATGGCAAGTACAGGTGTCTGCATTAGAACCGTACTGCTGTCAGAGGTCCTAGGCTGAGCTACCAGTGAGTGTCGAGGGAAAAATACTGGATAGTTGTGGGGAAAAGTGCTACTGTATATAAACATTCCTTTTATCTCTTTTACCTCTTAGCTCAGAAATGCTAAATACTCCAGGAGAACCTCTAGTAAGAGAATAAGTCTAAGTGTGATGTACAAAGACGGAGCATTCAGTAATGGCAAGCAAATCACTTCAACGGTACAAGTTACTGGTAACTGGTAAGGGTCACTGGTAGCAGATCAGAATAGTTCAGAGAAAAATGCTGATGTATTCCTAGGAAGTATTTCTTGAAGATGTTGATTAAAATAAATAACCTATTTGAACTATTTATCTTCATGCTGAAAAAGTAAAGGGTAACATTTAATTTAGCTGTTTATGGTTTATGGCAGGGGGAGTCCCTATTCGTTATCAAGCACGATCGTTATATTTTCATTATATTTTTTGTGGTGTGATTATGTATTCAGAAACTGGATTACTTGAAGCACTGTATTTTATGGAAACGTGTTGATGTATTTTAGCTGTCTATAATGATTACCAATAAAGGGTTGCTAAAGAAAGCCAGAGGCAACAGTGGCAATGAAAAACTCCCTAGAAGGAAGAAACTTTGGGAGGAACTAGACTCAATGGGGGGGGACTATCCTCCAGGGGCCAGCAGAGGAAGTCAAAGTAACATGACGGCAAAATTCTAATTTATACTGTCCAAATTTTAAGATTTGACTCTCAAAGTGTGGGGCAGGCAGTTGCTGGTGCTGCCTTTGAAGGCAGGAACAGGGCATGTAAGAGAGGCATCACAAGCAGAAGGGCGAGCAGGCCGGAAAGATGTCACAAGTAGTAAGGGCATTGCAGGCCGCAGGGTAGGGAAAATATTTTGATATTTTTGGGTCTCTAGTCAGCACACCCCTGGAGAGGTAGGGGAAGTAAAATGAGCAGTTAGCTAAAGTAGGGGAGATTAGAGGCAGTGCAAACACTTAGGTGAGCGCAATATGTAAGCTCCGGCAGATTTGGCTATGGCAGTATTAGTAGGAGTGAGAGGCAAGTGGGAATGTAGGCACAGAGAGTCCTGGACTTGTATGAGTCTGTGAAATGCGCGGTCATCCTAACATTATATATTAACCATGCTATAATTCCAGTTAACAGGCTGGCCATGCTTTATTGCGTTGTGTGTGTTTCTGTTAGTACGATGGATGGATTGCCGATTGAAAAACAAGCATCAGTTATTCATAATTTCTTTCAATGTAAATGTACTATGTTCCACTATGGTCACTTTTGAGGGTATTACTTCAATGTTACCATAAACTGGGATCAAACCAGCAAAACTCCCTTGTTAATGTAGCTAAGGTTCACTGGAACTGGGTTGTAAATCGGGTACATGCACTGTAAATGTTCATTCTAAGATCATGAGAGGCTGTATCAACCGTGAACTGGGTCATAACAAGATAAGTTGCATAACCATATGTTAAGTGGCAGACATAATAAAAAATAGTGAGAGGTTTAATGCACAAGCATGACAGTGTTTCCCTCAGCTTTCCTCTACCCTGAGCTGGTGGGCGTGTCTGTGGTATTTGCGGTTTGCTCGCAAAGGCTGCCTCAGCTGGCTGTCGGGAAAACGGCTGTGTGCCTCTCACCACAGAGTGGCGTATTACTGGCAGTCTCGGAGCCACAGTCTCTCAGCTCCATTCTGGCAGCATTACTCCCAGTAAACCGTCACATGAATGCATTACTCAATGTGGCCATGCTGGAACTCCCCTTACATTTAGCCATCCACCTTCTACAAAACATTAGAACAAGAACATTAACATCTCTTGCTGTGTATTTCCCGTGTGCTATCTGTCAGTGTAGGCAGGTGGAGAAAGATTGGTGAAGGCTGTGGCTTTGCTGCGTTCACGCACTGTGCACATATGCTGTGGGCCACATCTTGTGTGACAGCAGCCGCGCTTCAATTTGAGGCTTAAAATTTCACTTTGTTCATAACGACGGCCAAAATGTAGCATGAGTCAAACATGACTTATGCTTGGCAGGATGCAGGATAGACCTACTACAGCAACAGCAGGCAATTTGGATTAATGAGGTTCTTTATTTGCAACATAACCCACACACCCAAATTACTCTTTCCTAATTCTTATATGCATGAGTCGGACGCTTATTCATCCATTTATGCAGGTATTGAACAGCAGGAGAAGAATATGCAAATATTTGTGTTGCTCTGTCAGACCTATGTTAGAAAGCAGCCTGGGAGCAGAGACACCAGGGGCCCCGGGCTATGAATGTGCAGTGTGGCCAACCGGCCCTGGCGCTGTCAGAGACGTGAGGAGTTAGCAGCTCACAAGGCACGAACAGCTCAAATTCAGCATACACAGCCAGTAGGTGGTCCTACGGGTATGGAAGGTGTCTTCCCCCTGTTGTTCATATTCTTTTTGGAAATTGTTAGTGTAAGGGATGTAAACTATGAGATCTGGTAAATCATTTTTGTCTTCTGTGGCATTGTGCTACTGTACAGTGACTGGTGTCCTCTGGCCATTATAATGAAGGTGAATTTTACAGCCCGTGCATTTTTATAATGAACTTGTGATTCTGTAACCGAGGAATACAATGGCTAAAAAAACTCTACACAATGAGTTTAATCACCCATTAATTGTAATTTGCAATTGAGAGCACTCAGTAAAGTCACTATATCTTATATATCTTCTATATGTGTTTGCACCTTTTTGCATGCACCGAAGAATTATTGTGCTCCCTTGTGGTGCACCTCTGTGCGACAGCCATGGCGGACATGTGCGCTTTCGTGTCTGGGTGTGTGCACCCGCCTGTCTGTGCACAGGTGCAAATCCATACATCTGGGCAAATTTTGGAATCAAGTGTAGTTTGGCTTCTTTGTCTGTGGTTAGGGATTAATCACAATAGAATTGGGGTCAGTGAAAAGTCTGTATAACTATAACCCTTACATTTGTGTGTGTGCGTGTGTGTCTGGGTGCACGTGCCCTGTGCTATCTTATGGAGGAAATGCGCTATGCTTCTAGCTGAAGAGTTATTTTCACTCAACCCCTCGTATCTGTCACACCCCCCTCTCCAACGAGTCTGTTACACACTCGGTTGCGTCAAAATCTCCACCTCAACTCTCTCTCAATTTGCTCTCTCTGCCTGTTTCACTCGTCTTGCTTAGAGTCTTTCAGGGTTGACTGCTGTACCAGTATTTTCAGGGTGGACAAAAAAGAAGAGGATTTGGATGATAATCTCCCACCCATATCAGGTCGTACTACAGCAATGAGTTTCATTTTCGCTGCTGCTCTTTTTGTGCTTTTTTGTGGAATGCAGTACTGTGCTCTTTGACTTCGGTTTGATGGTCCAGCTTGTAAGAAGGGTGGTGCCTAATTTAATGTTATGCATCGGAGCAGATAGTTTGAGTAAATTATTCTGATTACTGCTCCCCTTATTCTTGTGTTTTGTTTTTATGGAATGCAGTACCGTATCTTTCGCCAGTTTCAGGTTGAAGGTTCAGCCTGTGAGAAAAATGTTGAACGATTTAGTGTGTTTCTTCAGGGCATTTATCTTTGAGGTGCAGGGGAGTACCTGGAGATAAAAGTTTTTTGACTCAGACTCAGGTTTGTTGACGTGATACAGACATTGCGAAAGGAAAACCAAGCCATGTTTACAGTTTGGTTTTGTTAGGGTTTGAGAGATTTTCCAGCTTTTAAAGAGTCTCCTGGTTACACATTTTCTCACTGTGTACTATCATGAATAGTGTGTCCTCGTTTCTCTTTTCAGCAAATAATTAACCCGATAGTTAATTATTTCGACTCATTTTGGCTTATTTACATTTATATACTCTGTTTCAATCAGACTAAGAATTTACTCAGAAGGCATAGCATGTGGTTATACTGTATTGTTAATACCTGTAATAATATTGTCATTACATTTTAAAATGTCTGCTGCTGATAAAAATAATTTTGTTACATCCCTTTATTGGTACTTGTGTAACAGAAATCAGTGTTTTGTTGTACCTCATCAGTGATTATTGCAAATAAACGCCCGCGCACGCACACACACACATAGACACACACACAAGTTGGTCTTCCTATCTAAATTGGGACCATCCATTCATTTCAATGGGAAAAACCCTAATCCCAATCACGACACCCTTAACCCCTACCCATCCCTAACATTAACCATAAGTAACCAACCCAAATACAAGACTTTTGGAATTTTTTTGAGTGCATTCACAAAATTATAAAACTGGGGTTACCCAAATGGGGACCTCAAAATATGTCCCCAAAAGTAGGCAAACCACTAATTCCAACATGATGACCTTAACCCCCCGCAAAATCAAAGTAACAAGTTTTTATCTCATTGTGGGGGACATTGGGTCCCCACTATGTAATATAAATCTAACCCACACACACACACACACAGTACAGACACACACACATATACAGTACAGACACACACACACGCACACAAAGCTACAGAATGCAGTTCCTGGGAAAGGTCATGTATCCCATAATGACATTTGTTTTCAAAGACTTGTAAAAGTCTGACCGTCTCGTGTGCTTACGCAAGGGAATTTTGAGCTGCGGGGCCTCAACCCCAGGGAAAGCGCCTCTGTCTGTTTACTTTGAGCTTTGTTGATGAAATGGGTGACGGACAGAGTCTCCAACACTGCTTCTCTAGAATAAACATTGATATTTTCCAGGGGCAGCCGGCAAGATTATTTTGGTGGCTCAATGTACAGCTTTTACTTCATAGGTGTTGTAAGTGATGCTTGTTATCGGTTGGGTAGTTTTTGCTTTATAAAACAATGTATATTAGGCTCAGTTTCAATTATGAAAAGAAGTCTTTGAAGTGTGGAAAAATCACTATTGCTAAGTTCAGAGTAACCATGAAATATTTATTATTTTGTTGTTAGAAATCAATTCCCTGTCAGTGACAAAATTGTTAGCAAACCAGAGATTGAAATTACCCATAACTTTACTGTTGCATATTATATTGATTACTAATGCTTCCATATATTACTGGCAGAGTTAAGAAAAAATGAAATATATAGACCTTGTATAGATATGTATTTATACATGTCACTATCATTAATTAGCACAGTCGAGTATATTTGCTAACGCCTGTACTTTTATTTACACACTCAACCTCCTTCCCACTCCTCAGTACTTTGTTAACAATTAAGGAGACAGTCTTACTCAGAACTGTTTAATGCCTAATTGATTTCACGTTCTGGGAAAAAAAGGCGAGTGGGAGACAAGGCAGCGCCCCAAACTGTAGCAGCCCGAACCATAGTGCCCCTGTCCTCACAGAGAAGGCAGAGCACTGAACTGCAGCGCCCCTGTCCCTTGAGGAAAGGCAGTGCTCCAAACCGCAGCACCCGTGTCCCCACAGAGAAGGCAGCGGTCTGAACCGCAGCACCCCTGTTCTCACAGACAAGACAGAGCTCTGAACCGTAGCACCCCTGTCCTCACAGACAAGACAGAGCTCTGAACTGCAGCACCCCTGTCCCTTGAGGAAAGGCAGTGCTCCAAACCGCAGCACCCGTGTCCCCAGAGACAAGGCAATGATTTCAACTGCAGTACCCCTGTCCCTTGAGACAAGACAGTGCTCCAAACCACAGCGCCTGCCCCTGAAACCGGTCCCCAAATTCATAATTCATAAAATTTGTTTGATATACCTCTTCACTGTGTACTCTCAAACAGTAATTCCAGCATGCCTGGTGTTCAACAAAGCTTATACATTACATTCCCAACCTGACCATTCTTGGTGTGTAAGAAACCTCTCCTGTATTTTGCGTCTTACTCTCTCTATACGTAATCCTGCAGTCAGCATTTGTTTTTGTTGGATTTGAAAATGTGTATTTGTCTCATTTCTCATATTAATGGCCCATTTTCCATTTTGTAAGCTCAGATTTGTCAAGTCAGGTGGGCTTTACACTTAAAGTGCACAGCACAGAACAGAGCGACATTTTTGTCAGCTCACATCCTTCCTCCAAGAATGAAAAGATGCTGGAGCTGATCTGCATTTCACAAGGGCACTGGACTCTCAATGGGTCCATGCATGTTTTTATTCATGATCATGACAAAGGTAAATGGCATTTGGAAACTGAGGCAGTGACTTGTGGGTAGACTTACCCAAATTTAACCAAAATTTGAAATAAGTATATAGCAGGATATTTTGAATAAATTCTAAAGTTATTAGTCCTTTACTCCTCAATGAGTGGCACACACTCCCTCAAAGCAGCCTCAATGAGGGCGTGCATAGCCGAAACGAAAATGTGTGGTTAATCAGATGTCCCTTCACAAGACATTTCTAAATTATTCCTGCTTTACATCATATCAACTCAAAGCTACGTTTTGAAAAAACTGCCTCTCAAGCGATGTCTGGCCAATAGATCATTCTCAGTTAGCAGTTTTGTAGAGGGCAAAGGTTCACAGACTTGTTTTTGGTCCTTTGTTTGTCAGGACCTTATTTAGTTAGATTGCCTTATGTTCTGCTTTTAATCAGGCTCACATACAGTAATGCTAAAGATGCCGAAAATCTTCATATGCACCTGATGGAAATCTTTGGGGCCTGAGTTCTCCTCTCGTCACCATGGTAATATCACTTCTTCTGGTGACAGGTAATAGGTCCAGAATGACTAACAAGAAAGAAAGCATGGTGGGGATTCAGTAATTGCCATGAAAAAGTGGGAAGCGACTAGTCATTTATTACATGTGTTGAGAGTAGGTTGCTCACCTGATATATTCACAAGCACAGAGTCTTAATCGCATGTGCCTGTGTATAGTTAACTGAGTGCTGTGGGCTGCAAGCAATGTTCGTATCAGAAGATTTGCTTGGGTTGGTATTAGAGGTTTGTTTGGAGTGCAGGGTTAGCTTGCCCTGTCACTGGTAGTCCCCACCCCCCATAGGTATCAAAGGGCCTATGACCTCTGGTGCTCATGTGATTTATGTTCCTGCCACATACCCAGTATAGCGACAAAAATATAAATACCCATGAACACTAGTGGGCTTGTTTTTCTCATCCCAGTCGAACTCTATGTAAATAATATGGTTGTTTTTGCATTTATGCTGAACAATATAAGGCTGTGAGGCCTATTTAAATATCAAATCAGCACAAGAGCCATATCCATACCACCTGCTAGTTAAGGTGCAAGAGTATCCCAGCATCATTTTCAGTTCTGTGGCCTTGCATGGGGCAGTCTTTGCCATGATCTTCAGGTTTAAGAAGCCATCGTCTGTCCATGTGGCTGCTGGCATGGATGCATAGATTGATAACTATCTTCATACCAAGGTTATAATAGTTTTGGATTTTTCATCAGTTTTAGTTTTTATTTCGTTTTGACTTTTTGTTTTCAAATTCAGT
>JAODKE010000020.1:11794212-11805988 GCA_026779605.1 Mormyrus hasselquistii | reverse complement strand
CCTCCTCTATGCCATGCAGATAACTTATTTTTCCTCTAGTATACCACACCGGTAGATTATTTTACCTCCTCTATACCATGCAGATAGCTTATTTTAACCCCAGTATACCACACCAGTATCTTATTTTACCTCCTCTATACCATATCAATAACTTATTTTACCTCCTCTATACCTCGCTGATAACTTATGCTGCATTCCATTTACCTCAGAGGTTGTACTCTGAGCTGGGAATGACGAGCCACATGAGTTAACAGTGTACAGCAGGTTGGAATGCCGTTTAGCAAAACCAGAGACCCTTATCAAAAAGCAAGATTACTTGCTTACCCAGGTAACTTGTTAAATTAAATTTTTCCCAGTTTAAAGGACTTCATCTTTGTTCATTGACAATTAGCCCAGACTACCTTAAATCCAACAAATCTATCCGCTTAAGCAGGAAATCCTGTTTACTGAAACTGGCCCCAGTTCTAACCTGGATTAATTGTTCACCATTTTTAGCAATAATAGTGGATAACAACACATTATTATATTGAGCATAAAATATATTATATTTTATAAATATATTATAAAAGTATATTGAGCATAAAAACACCATAGCGACACGTCCACAGATAGAGGTCAGACAGTGCTGTGTGTACAACTGATTTAATCAGCCACAAATAAAATGTAAGTGCTAATAAACCATATAGGACTACAGCTTTAACTTCTGTTGTTAAAGGGCGCAGACATTTTGAATTTTGAGCTCAGGGTTGTATCGATTCCTCCGAATTCACGATACAGTCCCCTCTCTGTCTCTCTATGGCACCTTATTATTCACCCCCCACCCCAAATGCCTGTTTTCTTTGCTGGTGATTTTTTTCCCCCATTTTCATTGCAGAATGAAATTGGAGGGGGGGGGACACCAAACATGTGACACTGAACTGATAAAGGGAGGGCATGATCCTGGAATAACGGGGCCTGACCCTGTAGTTCACTGTTTCAATTTGCTCTTTCCCACACCCTCACAAACATAGCCTTGACCAGAGTAGAGCTGACCCAAGCTTGTAGCATGCCCTCACAAAGCGCTGTCAGTGCGTAGGCTGGGAAAGCTGGTGAGGTTTCTCAAAAAGTGGCAGCTTTCTCTTATGTGCAACATACAGGCTGCCATTACATAAATGACCTTTTACTCATAAAGCAGGCAAGACAGCGCTGTGGTTAGCAGGGCAATGCTGTCCCCTCAGCGCTGTGGTTAGCAGGCAATGCTGTCCCCTCAGCGCTGTGGTTAGCAGGCAATGCTGTCCCCTCAGCGCTGTAGCTAGCAGGCAATGCTGTCCCCTCAGCGCTGTGGTTAGCAGGCAATGCTATCCCTTCTGCGCTGTGTTTAGTGAGCGCTGTTATCCACAGCGAGCACCACTATTCCCTCAGTGTTATGGTAAGTGAGCAGTGCTGTCCTCACCAAGCGTCACTGTCGCCTATTTACTGTCCCCAGTGAGCGTCACTGTCCCGTCTGTGCTGTCGATAGGTAGTAGTTCTGTCACCAGTGAGCGCCATTGTCCCCCCAGTGCTGTGGTTACCAAGCAATGCTGCCCCCTCAGTGCCATTTGGAAACAATACCAGTTTATAATGTCCCATTTCCACCTTTTCAGGACAGTGAGTGAGAGTGTCATGCCCCGCTCGTCCGCTCCTTCCATGTGCCACGCCCCCTCATCAACCCCGGGTGTAATGTCAGCCTGCGTTTGCCTGTTCCTCTTGTTCCCAGCGTAATTAAACCCGTGTTCCCCGACTCCTGGCGTCCTTCGCCTCTGTATGCGCTCCAGGAGCTCATCGGTCCGTGACAGACAGTATTTGTATTTGTACTTGTATTTACTTTTTTTCATTTCAGTGGTATTCTAAGTAACTCTGACTCAGAGAGATCAAATAATAGGATAAAACTGTCTTCTTAAACTAAAAAAATCTCACATTAAAATACAGACACTTTACCATGTTCAGATCACTAGCGACCCTATTCTTTCATTGGAAAATTAATGTCTGAGGTAATGCGAATCACTGTTGTGAATGTAAGTTCAGGTGTCTGCTGACATCAAAGCAAGTGTTAAATTAATTGGCCATAGTATATGAGATGCAGTGATGCCTCTGAGCACCAGAGGGCAAATTTTTCATTCGACAGCTAAGGCTCCAAGGTATTGATGTTTGACCATTCCGGAAATGAACTTAGAAAACCAAAAATGCATATTAATCTAAAAGATCGATCCATAAATTTTACAGATCGATATCAAATCAAAACAAATCTTGAAAAGATATTTTGCACCCCCATAATGATTTGCATGAAAAGAAGATCACGGATGTCTTCTAGATTGATCAGGATGTAAAATCTTCACCCGTCCCTAATGTAGGGTAACTAGTGATTTTGAATTGATTCAGCATAGTCAATTAAAAAGGCCAATAGAATGTTGGTTCACATCTCTAAGTGTCAAGGAAGATGATGCTACAACCCCACCTACAATATTGTGGGCAGGTTTGGTCACCTTACCTTAAAAAATATATTGTTACCTTAGAAAGGGTTCAACATAAGGCTACAAGAATGAATGGTCTTAGAGGAATGTCTTGTGAAAAGAGTTTAGCTGAGCTTAATCTGTTTAGCTTCAAGCAAAGGAGACTAAGAGGGGACATGGTCCACGTATAAAAGATTCAAATAGGTCTGGATACTGTTAAACCAAATAGTTACTTTAATATTAGTTGAACTCTTCCCAAACGAGCCGGAGGGGTCGAATGGCCTCCTATAGTTTGTAAATTCATGTTCATATTTTCCACTTGTGACCAGAATGAAAGGCATTCGTTTACACAGCTTACTGAGGGCGTCTGACCGCATTTGTCCTATTGACACTTCGTCAATAAAGGCTGTATGACTGCAGGTCGTAATGGGAAGAAAAGTGTTTTCCTGGAAACACACCACAATTGGAGAGCAGTGGTTTCTGTTGTCTGTTGTATTGGCTGAGTGCAGCTTGAGGAACTTGCAGAGTAAATCTGTGTTTCTAGAGGTTCATTTATTTGTGCTGGTAGAATGATTGACTATCCAGCAGTTGAAGAAACAGTACTGCATTACCCAAAATTATGGCTGAAATCCAGTGCTGACTGACTCCTTCTCACACCAACAGCTTCTTCAGAATATGTGCTAAAGCTTGGCCCCTTCACCTGCTTTACCTTATTGCCATGGATACCTTTTTCCGCCGGCACTTTAAGAGGAAGGAGGAGGGTGGGCCAGACTGCTGCAGGCCTCGCCGGGCTAGTGTGGCAGTGCCCACCAGTAAGGTGCGTCGGCGGTCCAGTGCAGGGCTCCCATCTGCAGGGCTGATGCAGCGCCGTCGCTCAAGCCTGCAGATACATGCCTCGGCTGCCATCTCTGATACCCATAACCCCAGGGGCCGGCATTTGGCCAAGACTCGATATGCGCGAAGGCGCTCAAGCACAACCACACCCAGGCTGAACCCTCGCTTTGCTGTGCGGCGCAGGCAGGGTGCCAGGCTACGCACCATTGATGCCCACCTCCTTGGACCTTCCATGCTGCTGGCCAGCCTCATCCAGATGACTGAAGAGGAAGATGCCACAGTGGGCAGGGCTCAGCAGCCACAGGAGGACCACGAGACCCTTAAATGTAGCCCCCCGCCATCTGATTCAGAAGTGGACAATGACAGCTGCGGCAGCTCCGACAGCCTGTCTGAGGAGAGTATGAGTGAGCACTCTGAGCTTGAGGGCACGACCCGGTGTTGGGAGCAGGAGGTGTCCCAGGCAGTGGCAGTGGAAAGCCTGCAACCGCGGCCTCTGATCCGCGCCCCTCGCTGCCTGCGTCGGAATTCATCACACCTCCTGCCGGCTGATACCCTCTGTTATCAGAAGAGCTATGACGGGCTGTACGGTCGCTACTACTGTTCTAGTCAACACCGCCTGTCCACCTTCTCCCAGTCTGGGGGCACCTGGCCCGCCAAGGCTGCAGCTCTGGCCAGCAGGAGGAGTTCCCGGGTGGGCAGGCGTCCCTCGCTCTACCGGAACTGCTCAGCGTGCTGGAAGTTGCCTGCCCGCCGCAGGTCACTCAGCCCCCTCCAGGGGGCATACTATGACCCCCAGCTGGAGACATGGAGTGTGTTCCTCGCGTATGTAGACTGTTACTTGCATAAAGTTCACCGAACCTAGGGATCTGTGTTGCTTGTCTATGGGGCCTGATCACACTGTTTATTGGATCTCAGATTCCTTAACAGTAGTGTTTAATTGCATACATTTTATAGAGATAGTGCTCAGTTTACTCACAAGTGGGTGTTCTGTACACATGCTTAAAACATGCCAAAACAATCTTTGAAAATTGTTAAAAGTAATGTAATTGCCATTCATCTTGTTCTGACGGGCTACTTGTAATATAAAGAAAAACATATTTTAGGATACATGGCATTACATAAAAATTGCATACTTTAACCTTGAAACAGAGAACCTACCGTATAAGCGCATTCCTGGAAACTTACTTCATGTACGTCTATTCAAAATGTTTTGTATTACAGTGAAGGAAACACCAAAATGTTACTTTTGTTCTTTGGATTCCAAGCGTAGCTCTCCAGGGAATTTTTCTGTAACAATGCACAAGAACAAATGTAGTCGTATTGTGTGGGCATGGAAAGCCTGGTAGCGTTTGCCAATATTAGCGATCCGAGAAGCTTATGGATTGATAAAACAGCATTGTAGAATGAGTCTGGTGGTTGATGCAGTGTAGTTACCATATATAACATCCAGATAAACTGTTTGTTGTTTAGAGATGGGTGCTAAATAGTGAGGACTTTAGGGATACGCCTATCGGATATTACAAATACGAAGGTTGCATCCTCACCGAACAAGACTAATCTCATGATTCACTGGAACCCAAATTCATTCTTGGAAAGTAAGTTAGCAAGACCAGTGTTTCCAAGATCACAAGTATGGTCTTTGTGTTCTTGGTATTGATATTTATCCATTCTGTTAGAAGGCTAGAACAGCACCGAGGAAGCAAAAAATTCATCAGCTTGGAGGTATTTCATGCTGAAATTGCTAAGCCAACAAGTTCTGGGCTACTTGCGATATCTACAAAGCCAATGTTTCAAAGGGTAGTGGTAACACTACAAATTATAACACAACTAACTTATGGTGGCTTGGGGTCATGTGTAACTGAATATGTAATAGTAGCAAACTTGGGCAATTTCTAATTTTTCATAGTGTGCAGACATTACACCCCAGTAAGTTATTTAGATGCTAGAATGGTGCCTGGTTCATGAACGCTGTGGTCTACAAACAATTTGGTTCGCGACCAAAAATTTTGTGAAAAAAAAATGCGTGTACAAAATTTGGTCGACAAACAGATTCCTCGACCAGATTCCTTTTCATATACTAGTGTAGCACTGGCAGAACACATGTCCCAACATGCCCCAGCTGCAATTGTAAATAGAAGGACCACAACAGGCACCCAATGAACGGAAATACACAGACGGGAAACACAAGGTTGTCAGACGCCGAACTGCAAGATGCAGACACGGGAAGATTTACACATGCTAAATACACGCAAGAATCGGACTGGTTACACACAAGATACGGGCAAACACACACGCGACAATAGGGAAACGCAACCATTAACATTAACAACAACAATATAAGGGTTAAGAACTGTTAATAAAAAGCGTGATTTCCTCGGCAAGCAAGTCTCCATATCTCTCTCTGCTCCCGCGATTCCTCGGTCCACCCGTCTCCACACTATATTATGTTTTTCTAGAAAAATTTACAAAAATTATTATTTGGTAGGCTTGTGAATGAATTAATCAAATTTCAATGCTTTCTTATGGGGAAAATTGCCTTGGTTCACGTTCAAATTGGTTCACAACCACTTTCCTGGAACGGATTGTGTTCATGAATCACAGGCACCACTGTATTTTAAAAAACAACACAATTTCGGTATTTCGAAAAAACTCAAGATAGTGGTTGACAGTTCAGTGGAATGGAAATCCCGTGGCGTGCTGTATAACCATCAGTGGCAGAATAATGTGTTCAGAGGCCCCTAGGCCGCACTTCCCTTAGGCCTCGCTTATGCAACTCCTCAAAACGATGCAAGAATTACAATCATAGAGAATGTAACACAGTGTCAAAAGAGAATAATCACATCAGAAGAGCAACAAACTGGCAAGCTTGCACATTCACGTCAGTCATACGCGTCAACCAGAAAGAGCAACTGCATCCACAATGTGTACTCAAGATACATTTATCATAGATAGCATAGAACATGGATAACTATACAGAGATATATTCCAGAACAATATACAGTAAATCAAGTTATTACCATTAGAATGTTTTCCTTCGTGCTGTTTTTGATAAAGACAGACTTCATGTATAGAAATAGACTATGCATACATGCACCAGAAATACATAGAAGAGATAATTAGAATTAGTTTCTATTTAGTTTTAACCACAAACTCACAAACAAATAAATGACCAGTAAAGGATCACTTCTAAAAAATAATAATTACTGTAAAAGAAAACTAGATGGCCTAGAGAAGCCTGTCTGTGAATCTGCGTCTAAATTCGTTTTACATTCGTAAACATGAAATTAATGTATTCAAGTACAGACAATGTGTGATAGCTATAGTATAAGCAGGATAATACACCCCACATTATGCATTATACGTTGCAGTAATGTTTAGGTAAAGGGGTATATATTGACATTGCTCTGGGATTTCTTTGTGGCTGATCAAAGCACAATGACTAATATTTTCTGCCACATATACTGAAATGTGGCAAAGCAATCAGATACCTGCATGGATTGCATGTATTCAGCGTGAAAAGAACCAGTGCAGATTTTGGGTGACTCAGATGTGCCTGGTACTTGAGGTGTACCCCCACCTCCCCCCCGAAAAAAATAAAAAATGAGATGCATCATATCATTTTTTTTTTTCTTTTCCGGAAAACCGTAGTCTGCAGACAACCACCCTCTGCTTACATAAGCTATATGCCTGATTAGTGAATGAGAACAATGACACTTTAAATCAGATCATTTAATTAACACACAATGTTTTTGCGAAAGGTAAGGGCATTTTGATGCCTTTGCGGGGAAAAAATGGCAGTTATTTTTATTTGGATAAATTATTTATTCACAAGAAGTTCCTCTGTAGAAATCTTTCAAGCTGACAACTGAAAATTCTGATATAAATGATCAAGTTATAAAACTTACCCTTCAGGTAAGGTAAATTTACATGTTTACTGAATTATTATTTAATATTCAGTAAATATATACAGATGCTCCTCTACTTACGAATAAGTTCTGAATGGCCGTTCGTAACTTGAAATGTTCTGTTATTCAGCATAATTTTAAGGGTATATGCAAGTACAAAGAACTAGGTTGCTGGGAATACACACGCTAGACTGCTGCACGGCGGGAGTAGCAGCCAGAAGTCGTACTACCCATAATTGGCTCGCAGAAAAAAAAAATTGATGTTGCGGACAGGATTATGGGAGTCCAATGAACAAAATTTGGACATACGCTCCTCTTTGTTCGTATGTCTGAAAGTTCATAAATTGAAAGTTAGTAAGTAGAGGAGCGTTTGTACATTCATTTATTTGTTACATTTTGTTTCACAAAGATAGGAATTGCTAATCCTAATGTTGCCTTATATTTAATGATCTCAGTGTTTTCCACTCAGTGAAGTATACAGCTTATTAGCAGAGCACTGGTATCAGATCAGTACTTGGTATCAGCCCATACCCAAAGTCTATGTGTCCTTGTCAGGATTGGTGCATTCCTAATGAATTTTTCCAGTTAGGTGAGTAAACAACAATTCATAGTCAAAATGGAGTCAGCATGACATTTCTTGCAGTTAAAAGTGCTGGCATCACATCAGATTGCATTTAGACTCAAATAACTAAAGTCTAATACCTCTAATATAGAGCCAGCGTCTGTTCAGTGTCTGTAGGGGTCAGTACAGAGTCCGAAGGGTGGTGATATAAGAGGCAGTGGCATGTTATGTCAAATGTCAGTGTACCACATAAAGGTCACATGCCACCTACTGATGACTTGTTGCATTTATTAGACCCATCTTTTGGTATCAGTGTCACAAATCTTGCCACACTGGGCTGTGAGATTCAGCAGCTGCATTTATCAGTAGATGAGACCTCGTCAGCTCTGGCAACTGCCTGTTTAAGCCATCCAGTGTGGCGCGTGTTACAGAGGTGTTTCAGATCCCCCCCATGTCAGCTTCAAGTCTCTAATATTAATAACAATAACAGTTAAATACCGTTAAAAATTTTGGGGTCACTTAAAAAACTCATGAAACCGTGAAAACATACATGAAAAGAGTTTCAATAGGAAATATAGCTAAATAAATTGGAAATAGTCATTGACAAAATTATAAATAATCATTTTTTAAATTGAAACAATTTTTAAATAATCTTTGCTTTCATCAAGAAGTCTTTCGTTTGCAGCAATTACAGCCTTGTAGACCTTAGGCATTCTAGATGTCAGTTTGTTGAGATTATCTAATGAGATTTTACCCTGTGCTTCCTGAAGCATCTCCCGCAAGTTGGATTGATGAGCACTTCTTATGTACCATTCAGTCAAGCTGCTCGATAGAATCTCAACTCAACAGAGTTAAGGTCCGGTAACTGTGCTGGCCACTCGATTATACACAGAATACCAGTTGATTGCTTCCTCCCTAAATAGTTCTTACATAGTTTGGAGCTTGTTGTGGGATGAAATTGGCTTCCATAGGGTATGGCATGGCATTGCAAGATGGAGCGATAGCCTTCCTTCTTCAAGATCCCTTTTACCCTGTACAAATCTCCCACATTACCATCACCAAACCAGCCCCAGATCATCACATTACATCCACTATGCTTGACAAATGTTGTCAAGCACTCCTCCTGCATCGTTTCATTTGATCTACACCTCACAAACATTCTTCTTTGTGATCTGAATATGTAACCTAGATCTGTCTATCCATAGCACTTTTTTCCAATCTTCCTCTGTCTTGTGTCTGTGTACATTTTCCCATCTCAATCTTTTCTTTTTATTAGCTTCTCTGTGAAGGGAGTTCTACACAGCATTGTACAAGATCTACAGTGTCCAGGCAATTGCTTATATGGAATAGCCTTCATTTATATATTGATGAGTTTCAGAAGATTGTTGTTTCTGACCATTTTGAGCTTGTAATCAAACCCACAGATACTCCAGCTCCAGATACTCAACTACTTCAAAGAATGCCCGTTTTATTGCTTCTTTAATCAGCACAACAATTCTCATTTTTGCAAACATAATTGCAGAAGGCTTTTGTAATGATCAATTAACCTTTTAAAATGATAAACTTGCATTAGCGAACACAGCATTCCACTGGAAAACAAGACTATTTGTTGCTGATAATGGGCCTTTGTATACCTATGTAGATATTCCATTTAAAAACAACTGTTTCCAGGTATGATAGACATTTACAATATTAACAATGACTAGACACAGTATTTCTGATAAATCTGATGTTATCTTATTGGGCAAAAAATTAAGGAAAATTATATGGAAATTTCTAAACATTAAAAATAGAAATAGACATTTCTAACTCCCCAAAGCTTTGAATGGTAGTGTGATTTTTACAGAGCAGTAAAGACTTACTGTAGACTACAACCTTTTGAGTAATTGTAATTAAACATTATTGTACGCATCAGTGAGTCCTAGTCAGTCTTGAGATTCACACAGGCAATAAACTAAATAAAGGGCTGATAATGTGGCTCCACTGTGAGAGAATTAGAACTACAACAGAGTGTAGAGAGCAGAAATCAGGTGTGATGCGGGTGTGTGACTACAGTGCCGGAGCCCAAGGCGGGTAAAGTGCAGTGTACTTCTATCTTCTTACAGAAAAGCCATCGCCAAGGCAGGCCTTCAGCATCTAAATGCCCAGCCCTGCACTTCCGCTGTTCTGAGAGGCGATCATGAGCGCGAGATACGCAGCACCGTGGACTGGAGTGTGAGTGTGGGTGTGGGGCGGGGGTATGTGGTTATTTGACTTTTAATTGTTTAGAATATTCACATACAGATGAAAGGGAAGGTTTTAAGGTTAAACGTGAGTCATGAGAATGAAACAGCGCCTGTAAACGATGACATTTAGATAAACATGCTCTCTGGGTTACCTTAGTTCCTCTAAGAAAAGCTTCCTATTAAGTTCTTGTCCTATAACATTAGGTTAAAAATGATTGCCAATGAAAGAGACCCTTTTTAAATTAAAGGGCCAGCATTGAATTGTGATGGTTTTGCATCCATCTGAATGGAAGGGTGTTCACTTTTTCATAAAGTGATGAAAATAAGTACTTTCCTACGTAGCTGCATTTTTAGACAATTTGCTCACCTGCTATTAATTGGTCCTCAGAATATTTACTTATAGTTCTTATATGATGCTCACATGAACATTTTTCGGTGGAATGTCAGAGTGTTTCTTAAAGTTGGAGTGGTTTATTTATCAGAGTGTAGTAATAGTAACAGTCTCTGTTTGGAGGCTGCTTTCTCTTACCAGCTGAAGGCCCTTTTCTCTCCCCTGACTAAGCCAGCGAGGCCATTTACACCATTAGTACATTTTTTTGTTTCATTAGCACCAAGAGTTTGTGAGGCGAGAACTACAGAGGGGTTGCTCTTCATACTTTCCCCTTCTTCTCTTTATGTGAGCCACGGATAACCCTCCCGTTCCCCCATCTGCCATGCCAATCTTCCTCTTCTGTCCCTGCCCCCCGTTAGGAGAATGCTGTTTACGGAGAGCACATCTGGTTTGAGACCAATGTCTCTGGAGACTTCTGCTATGTTGGAGAGCAGCACTGCATCGCTCGAACGATGGTGAGCTCCCTCTTCATTGTCTCTCTGATCTGACAGAGAAACCCCTGTTGTGTCCGTGCCCTATGTGCAGTGAGGCTGCAGTGTGTCTGTGCCCTGTTTGCAGTGATGCTGCAGTGTGTCCGTGCCCTGTGTGCACTTTGTAATTTTTGGGTTACACTCAAAAGACATTTTTAAATAGTGTTTTAACAATAATCTGAATACAAAACTGTAATGAAATAAATGGCCTTTTGTCTTGGTATTGTTTGGCCTCAGATTCATTTACTGTACTGAGTAAAATGTACATGAACTGGACAAAAATTTGTCACACTCTTAGTTGTACAGCACCCTCTAGTGTTTAGTTCTTGAAAATAGTCCATCTGTTCATGATTAAGTAAAAGCAATGTTAATTCACCCAGCTTTAGAGCTGAAGACTGCCAAGATGAATCTGCTGTCCAAGGCAGAGTTTTGCCTTTAATTTTGATGTTTTCAAGAGAACCCTCAGGTTAAGGAAATTCTACCCGTATTCCCAGCAAACTTATTTTGTCTCACCACACCACAGCAAAAGTCAGTACCTCGGAAGAAATGTGCTGCTTGCAAGATAGTGGTACACACGATTTGCATCGAGCAGCTGGAGAAGGTGGGTGCTGTGGGGGGTGGGGCTCACACTCTGCACGGCTGCTAGAGAAGGTGTGTGCAGCAGTCTCAATTAATGAAAGTAATTGTTTTGTTTTTTCCCCATTGCAGATAAATTTCAGGTGTAAACCATCATTTAGAGAATCAGGATCAAGAAATATACGTGAGGTAAAAACTCATTTTGTACATTTTCAAGGAATCCATCCTTCCAACCACATCTGTTAAGTTTGAACAAAATATTGTTATGGGGATATTATTTGCCGACCCTTAACTTTACTGTTTCGGAAATCTTTATCTGAAGGTGTGGTACCTTCTGATTGGAAG
>JAODKE010000020.1:11765758-11780184 GCA_026779605.1 Mormyrus hasselquistii | reverse complement strand
TTATTTCTGTGACCATTGTGAGTTTTTCTTTCATTGACTGAAGGGTACCAACAATTTTGTCCACGTGTGTAGGTAAAATGCCATCAGGGCCCTGAGATTTATTTATTTATTTATTTTATTTGTTGATTTATTTAGCTAGGCTTTGTACCACATCAGTTATACATATATTGGTCCTAGACAACGTTGTATTTGTACTAAATGGTGGCAAGTTACTTGTGTTCTCTACTGTGAACACGCGTGTAAAATAATCATTAAACTCTTATTTAATGATTTACTATATTGATTTCAATTATAAGACCCTTACTATCCTGCAGATTAGTGATTTCAGCTTTTAGAGTACTTTTAGAGTTAAAGTATTGGAAGAACCTTTTATTGTCATCCTTAACCTCCAATGCAGTTTTCCTTTCTACATTCCTCTTAGCAAGTCTTATGTTTTTTTTTATTCAACCTGTAGACTTAGACACTCCTGCTTTATTTTGAAATAATTAATTTAATTTCCATTTGTGGAAGAGCCCTTTTCCTCCTGACTTTATTTTTAATTTCCGTAGTAAACCACCTTGGCTGCAATTTCCTAGATTTAATTTTGCTGAAAACAGGTAATGTGCTTTTAAAAAATTCCCATGCCTCTTGAACAGTTTTGCTGTTTAACCAGTTAACAATTTCTAGTTTCCATTAAAGTTAGACTTCCTACCATTGTATATTTTTGTTTTGGACTTACATACACTAAAATTAACCTCAAATTTAATCATCTTGTGATCACTACCGTCACTACTATGTGATGAAACTGAATTGGGTCATTAATATTTTGATGCCTCTGAATCTCTTTCCCGACCCTATTTTAGTGTTTTTTTATGCCAGTGTCTTCGAGCTTAGGTCATGATGTGATATCAGAACACCTGTTCACTGTTGCCTGCTTGATGTCCATTCTTCAGGAAAGCAGTATGCTAAAGTTGGATTGTGGCTTATATAAATTTGCAAATGTTGGATTGTGATACATATAGCAATATGCATACATTTGAACTGTGAATTACATAGCAATATGTCAAAGTTGGACTGTGAATCATATAGCTATATACTAACAATGGACTAACACTCATATAGCAAGGAACGAAATCTGGATTGTGATTATTCCAGAATTTTGTGTTGTTTGTCTTCTACCCTTTTTAACACATTAGCATTTCTCCACAGAAAGAATTTGGCTAGGACTTTGAAGCTTGTTTCCCTCGGAATTCGCTCATAAATAACTACCACCCCTAAAATAGACCCAGATGTTGTCCTAGGCCATATTGTAAAACTAAATTTTCTGTAACATATCCAGTGCAACCTACTAATTTGACAGCTCAACGTCTCAATGCTTTTTGAGTGTCTAGCAGTTTTCTAAAAGCTGTAAGAGGACTAAAATTCCTCTAACCACAGGACTGGTAACATGTTATAGTGTATATGTAATCCTCTCTTAAAGCCTTTGTTAACCTTTTTTACTGGAAGAAATGCAGGAAAATATGCAGACTAATTACAGTAAGTGCAAAGATTTTGCTCAATTCACCCATCCAGGGCATACCTTGGCCTGTCACCCTGCCACCCATACCAAGATAAGTGATAAATTTTGCTTAATCCTTGTGTAACCATGTAACTGGAAAGCATGATTTTAAACTGCTTTCACGTTTGAAGTTAAAGTTCAGCCAAGGGAGAACTTAACACTAGGTGTCAGCACAAGCAAGTGTGCATGTGCAGGTTCTTTTGGCTCTTCTCAAAGAAATGAGAGACCTTGTTTCCTGCCATCGCACTTCTTGCTTCCTCAGTGGGTCTTGATTTTTAATACCCTAACATCAGAGTGTAACGTTTGGAGGAGAGACCTGAATTCATTTTGGTATTGCTTGTTTTTGCCATTGCTTGGCAACGATGCATATTTTGATGACCACATCTGCCTTGGAAGATACTGTAAGCATATCTGTACCTCGTTACCCACCTCTCGGCTATTTTAACAATAATAAAATGACCACAGTAGTGAGTATAAAAATGTCAAGCTCAGGTGACTAATGTGAGGTTCAACACTGGTTGTGAGTTCTTTCAAAAGTGAGTGAATCTTTTGTAACTGTCACCTTTTTATTTGAAAAACACAGATGCTGATTCAAATGGGTGCTTTGCGCAAAGAAATATAATTTTCTGTCTGTGTCTCAATCCTCTTTTTATTCTGAAAGCTTAAGTCTTTCCATAGGTGCATTACAGTTCATCTGCTTCTAACTGCTAGACTAGATACTGTCCAGCAAGTGTAAAGATGTTTATTGAAATCCCTTTTCCAGTCTTTATTTTGCTGTCTCTGGATCAGAATTTACTTCTGATTTTTCTCTCTGTCTGACAGCAATCCCCCTGGGGCTGATTGTCATCCCTGGGGACAGTGACCTGGAAACGTGCCGCTTGCACATCGAGAGGCTGCAGGAGGTGAGTCTGGCTGAGGAGCGTTGCATCATTCTGAGAAAGCGTGCAACCAGACTGTTGTTGCCCGCCTGGCACGTTGCTAGGTTCACCAATTTCAGCCATCTGAGTTTAAGTCCACCACTCACTCAAATGACCTTACAATGTGGTGTTTCCCCAGGACTTTGTATCGGTTCACCCATCTTTCCAGCGGCTGGTGTTGCAGGTTTGTGAAGGCCTTGGTGGAGCTTGTGTCACTGTCTGGAAAGAAACACGCCTCATGCCCACACCAGGCTGATTCCAGGGAAATTGCAGGGCAGCAGGTCATCCCAGGCAGATGCTGAAAGCATAGGGCAGCACCGGCAGTTATCAGTTGTGAAGAAAGCGTATAATGTCTAGCAATCTGATGTGGCATGAGCTCAGTGAGACATGTCCCGTGCAGTCTAACATCTTACCAGTAAATTGAATCTGTAAATTATTTTGAACATGCCAGCACTGACAGCAGATTGCTTAAGTTAGGAAAATCAGATGGACGCTGAGTGTACTTGTTTTTCTGATAGTCTCACCATGTTCTCATCACATCCTTTATCAAGCAGCCACATACATAAAAGGGCATTTTTTCACCGCTCCAAGTATCGTACTTTTGATATGGTACTTTTGGTACTTTCCCTTTTCCATTGATTTTCTGGTTGGGCTACCAGTACCAAAAGTGCCAAACCAGTTGGGGTACTACTTGGTAGTTTGGGGATGGGTCTTGAAACGCTTTCTTTGTCGATAGGTGAGGCAAATATCCTGTCTTTGACCACAATACAACTGCAATCTTAAAAAGAAAATGATAAATGGAGTAAAAAGAAATTAATTGAGATCTGGTTGGAAGAACAGGATGGCAAGACAAGAAATTTAAAAAGTATTTTTAAGTTTTGTGGCATGTATGTTTGCCCATGTCCACCCTGACTGATCCTTGCCTGTTCTTTGCATGTATAAATCTCCCACTGTGTGTGTTCCTTACAGTTTGGTGTCTTTTCCACTGTTATATTTGGGTTTGGTGCTCGTTGGGTGCCTGTTACAGTCCTGTTCAGTACTATAATGAAGAGCATGTTTTATCCCAATAAGCAAGTCTTATCATCCTTTGTTGCTCTTGTGTTGCCTCGGTTTACCTGCCATTACATTGCTGATAACCAAGGGATGACAAAGCGAGAAAAATGCCACTCCGTCCTTCTGGGGTGTCCTGGACCCATGCGGCGCACCCTGAACTTGTCCCGCCGGAGCCCCATTTGGCTGCAGCACACCTGGAAACCGCTCCTACTAACCCACCGGACCCCAGTCCTACTGTAGTGTACCCCAAAGCTGTTCCTACCATCCTGTCGAATCCCTGTCCGAGATGGCATCGGCTGGTTCAGAAGCAACGTGAGCTGGATGAGCAGCGACAGCAGAGCCATCGGGAGCGGCTGGAGTTGAAGCAGCTGCATGACAACCTGGCCAGCTGGGAGCAGGAGTGCTACCACCAGGTGTGTTTGTCCAAGGCAGCATAGGCAGCATTATGGGGCCACCGAGACGGCACTGCTCAGCTGGGAGGAGGTGTGTCGCAACTTGGAAGCCCAGCTGGCCCAGAAGACCTGTGAGCTGCAAGAGGTGGAGGCCACGATGCGGGACTGCGAGCAGGCATATTTCACTCTGGAGGCCCAACACATAAAGGAGCTCCATGAGCGAGGCAAGGGGAAGGCCCACTTGGCACGCCTGTGAGAGGCTACCCGCTTGGAGCAGGAGAGGCTGTGCGGGGTCACCCAACCCTGCAAGCAGGAGGCCTCGCAGCAGAACCAGCCTGCCTTACAACATCAGGCCCCACTAAGCGGGGTAGAGAGAAAGGCCAGAGCCACGAGGAAGCTACTCCGCGGGCAATCTCCAGCAGCCCTGGGTGCTGGCTGCCCCCAGAGAAGGAAACCTGGCTGTGGGAGTCCTTGGGAGTGGTGTTCCCTGGCCAGTAAGACCCCCTGGATGGGCTACCTGATCCCCCTAAGGTGCACAAAAGTAAGGGTTGGCAGCCAAGGGGATCCATCACAACAGCACCGGGCAGTAGCTAAGCCCTGCTAGTGCTTGTGAGCGTCGGGAGCAGACGGCCCTCTGATGTTGGAGGCAACGCACTGGCCGTGCCAGTGGACCCCTGAGATTTGCTTCTGAACTGAGGTGGGAACTGGGGGTGGTGGTTGCTGGGACAGTCAACCTTTGAGAGGGGGAAGTATAGTGCTGGTGAGATCTGCGCATCCTAGCATGCCCTGCGAACATGTATACATCGCCCTGTGTCTGTGTATTATAACCCTTGTGTTGCTGATGTTGTATTTATGGTTAATACTTCCCGATTGTGGCTTGTATGTTTGCCCTTGTTTTATGTGCACCCTGTCCGATTCTTATGTGTTTTTTGGTTGTATTAATTTCCCACCTGTTATTTTTGGGATTTGTGCTTGTTAGGTGTCTGTTGTAGTGCTGTTCAAGACTATCATGAAGATTGTGTTCTATCCCGACAAGCAAGTCTCCTCATCTTTTGCTGTTCTCGCGATGCCTCGATCCACTCGGCACTACAATATCTTAGATTCATAAAAGGAGTAATAATTAAAAATAGGTATTTTTTCTATGACAGAATAAAAATGTCCTAGCGATCTTAAACCCCCTGCTCTTTAATGTCCTATATACAATGCCCTGTATAATGTTTCTTGAAGTACCAAAAGTACGGTACCTGGTGCAGTGGAAAAATGCCCAAAGAGTTCCAGTTCCTTGTTAAGTGCCAAGTGTCCCAATCACATGGTGCTCCTCGGCACATGTCAGCATGCTGTACGTGTGTATGTGCACAGTTGGATCGTGTCCTGTCCAAACCTGTCAGGCATGGCTGTCCCCTGTGGTATCACAGTGCATGTGTGGTGATGGCTACTTTGACTTTGCTGTGTATAGCTGCCGTGCTCGATCTCAGAGTGTGGATTCCTGCCCTGTCAGGAGTGGTGCTTCTTGTGGGAGCCCTTTTGACTTTTCAGTGCTGGTGGAAACTACTAAATGAGAAGGAAGAGTGAAACAGCACTGCCTTCTACCACATGTATCTGTCCTTGTTCAGATATGTCTGGTAGTACAGATGTGCTAAGACTAAGATTATTGTGCTCTGATTTCTATTGAAAGCTTTACATTAACTTGCTAAATTATCACCATAAAAGTTTTTCATCAATGGATGCAGCATTGCTGTATAAAGCAATAGAGGTCGTGACAATGGAGTGAGAAAATAAGATTTAAATTCAGACAGTGGAACACAGCAAACTGAAGACCTACCTTGGGTGTCCTTCAACAAAAGCTTTGGATTTTACAATGAAATCCAAAGCAGAGTTCCTTTTCATGCATTTCCCGGGTCTTGTTTTGGCTTTGGACTTAAAAGTGCAGCAGAGTATTTAATGTCTGTGTTGTTTTTTATCCCCAGGAAGGAGATGGTACAAAACTGAAGACCCTGTCCTCACAGAAACTCTCACCAAAGTGGTGTTTTTTAGACTGTAAGCATTGTTTATAAAAGGCTTGAGTGAATTACAATAGTTATTTATGCCTCAGTCTCTCTTTTGCATGAACTGAACCACTGATGTCATATTTTGTTGATCCTAAACTTACCCTATGAAATCCATGAATCCTGTTTGTCCACTTAAGAGCATGTGTATGGCACATAAGTAAAGGTCAGCTCAAAGTAGAAAATTGCCAAATTTCTAAAAGTCTGAGTCAGAGCAGGGGATACCTCAGATAGGATGCAGGTGCAATGGGAAATTAGACACCTGTTTGCCTAATGCACATGTGTTTGGGCTGTAGAGGACACCAGTTCAGACTGTGAGAGAGCATGCAAACTGCACACACCCCACAGACTGTGAGAGAACATGCAAACTGCACACACACCGCAGACTGTGAGAGTGCATGGAAACTCAACACATAAGACAGACTTTGAGAGAGCATACAAACTGTATACATCAAGCCAGAGGCTGAGATCGAACCCGTGGTCTGGAAGGTATGAAGCTGGAGTGCTGCCCAGTGAAACACGATAAACCTGAATCTTCCTTTGCAAAGTGAAACACGTCTCTCAGCAGAACTTAAACACTGTTGAGTGTGTGAAATTCCAGGCCCACTGACCTCCTTAGCCTCTAGCTCATTGATTGCATTTTCATTGCTTTACCTTAAAGCAGCAGGTGCCTCATGGGATCCTGGGGCTGCATAATCACAGAAAGACTGCGGACCATCCAATGACACGGCCATGAGATAAAAATAGAAAGGCTTTGTGCAGTTAAAAGAACTCGGCCTACTTTTATATAAGAAGTGCAATGAAAATGGAACACATACAACATGCATGGCTATGAAACGTGAAGAGTTGATTCCCCCATTTTTAATGGTCAGGTGAGCATGGGGGTTGTTAGGGTTAGCCCCAGTCCCTATTGCAGTGTAGAGTGTGGTTTGCTGTGTTAAGGTGCTATGGTGTATCCTTTCCTCAGTCCCTAGTGCACTGTTGTAAAACTGTGTTCCTCAGTGCTAGGGAGTGTTTATAGGTCTAATAAACCATTGTAAAAAATTTAAAGAGAAGAATCACAGAAGAAAATAATTCTAGAACCTTATTTGATTTTAATTAGTTAATTTATCTTTAAATCTATATCTAATCCTGTTATGTGCCCCAAGGGTAGGATAATCCATTGGAAGGCATCGTAAAGGACATGATTTGAACACAGCTTGATCATTTAAGGTTGTATTTCCGACAGTTGGGCTTCTCTGCTTAATACCACATTCTGATATGGCACCCTGTAACTCAGAGGCTATTCCTCTAGTGGCCGGAAGCTGATGTCATTACTCAGTAAAATAGGCTCCCTCTGCCAGATCCCAGCTCTGAAATGTTAGCGGTTTCTCCTGTCAGCTACAGCTCCACTGCATGGCATAGCCTGCAGGTCATTAGAAGACTAATCATTGTGCTGGGCCAGGACTGCCCGAGTGGCCCAACCCTGTGGCTTTAAAGTCACATCTAAGACAGAGAAGGAATGCATTTACTCAGCCGAGCTCAGTGGGCAGAAATTAAATGAAATTAAATTAAAAAATGAAATGTACATTGGTACACTTGATTTCAGACTTCTGGGTTGTGTTCTCACACTTTGCTGTCTCTAAACCTGTCCTGTTTCTGTATGGACCCAGTAGCTGTGGGATGAGCTTGAACATTTATTCTTATTGTTTTATACCCATAGGAATGTGTTTATGCCACCCAAACTATTAGCTGTACTCTTTTTAAATGACTCATGCCTGATGCTGTGCTGTCTTTCTGTCTGCTTGTAGCTACGACTGCTGATCGATTTTATAGAATAGATCGTGCTCAGGTAAGCTCATATCTCCAGTGTCTTCCGAGCCCCTACCCTGCCCAGGGTCCCAGGGACTTGTGTTTGCACAATTATGCGGCCCGAGAGGTTAAAATATCCACAGTTTAATGGTAAGTGTTTTCTGTTTGTGACCTCTGTACTGGTAACTTCCAGGAACACCTGAATTACGTCACAGAGATCTCACAGGATGAACTGTTCATCCTTGACCCGGAGCTGGTCATCACTGAGACGGTGGGCACGTCCCCAGGCATGCCCGACCTCGTCGATTCCTCAGCTGAGTACCCAGGCCCAACGCGCCAGTTTGCCTTTCCGTCATCCTCTTCGCCGCCAGCCTCCCCTCTCCCCACGTAAGTGCTATTAAATCTTGATCTTTTCTCAGTAGAAGTTTAATCACATTTAAATGAATTTGCAGGCAACGTTAATGAAGTGATTATGTGCACACAAGCACATGTATAGTATGTGAACCCATGTACTGTTTTAAATGTTTTATTTTTGGGTTGTATTGTATTTGACCACATCTATAAATAAGACAATAAGCCAACTGTTGCTTCATTGAGTGATGTTTAACTAAAATATGCAAAAATGAACGCTGTTTGGTATATTACCTGTTAAGAACCTAATTGGATTTTTCTTTCTTTTTACTTCAAATAAACAATGCTCTCTAATCATAGTATGGAAGTAACCAAAATCTGCAGCAGCGCCCGGCCTGTATGGCCCAGCCTGCAACCTCTCTCTGTGGGAGGAGTCAATCACACATTACATACATTTAACAAGGGCTGGTAGCCATGGTTACCTGAACATATCTGCATTCATAGGCAGCACCTTCCATCCAGTCCAGGGCCTGAAAAAGACATTAGAATAGCCCCCTGGGGGGGACCCCATATCGCCTGCTATCACTCTGGTCATACTGTCCCCTCCTGTTGCGGCTGCGGAAAGGATGCATTTTGAAGTTTTCAGGGCAGACAGGCGCATGCGTGTCTGGGGTGGCTGAGGCCTCTCACGCTGGCGCCTGCCCAGGCTTGAAATGGAATTCATAATAAAAGATCCAAACTAGGGGGGGGGGCTCCTGCTGCTGAGTCACACAGTCCCCAGCCGCGCAGCCCCCAGTCTCACAGTCCCCAGCCGCGCAGCCCCCAGTCTCACAGTCCCCAGCCGCGCAGCCCAGAGCCGCGCAGCCCCCAGTCTCACAGTCCCCAGCCGCGCAGCCCAGAACCGCACAGTCCCGAGCTTCCACTGACCACATGCCTGAAACGTGGTGTCTTCAGGAACATTGACGGCCCCCAGCATCTCCCACTTCACTGAAATGTTGCTGTCCTCTCTCCTGCCCTCCTTCGCACTCCCCCCCTCCACTCTCCCATCCCCCTTGTTCTCCTGCCCCCCCGCCTTTCACTCTCCTGCCCCCCGCTGACTCTTCTGCCCCCTCTCGTTCTGCTGCCCCCTCACTCTCCTGCCCCCGGCTGTCCTGGCCCCCTCACTCTCCTGCCCCCCCACTCTCGTCTAATCCCACTCCCCTCACCACGCCTCCCTCCAGCCCGACCAGCCCACATTCAGACAGCGAGGTGCTTGCTCAGCGACACAGGAAGTGGCAAACACTGTCCCACTTTCATTTTCCCTGGATTTGTTCACAGATGCACTGCCCTTTTCTCGTACAGTTGAAATAAAATGTGACCTTCACATATTTTTACAGGTGATCATTGCTGTGACGAGCTGGTTGTGATTTTCCTCACAGTTTTAGTGAAAAAGAGTTACATGCCAATTTTAGCAGTTAGGGCTTGGGAGCAATTAGCTAAATGGTGCAAATGGCTCCAGACAGGAATTCCAGATGAGCCCACCATTGTAGGCTGCTGAGATGGCAGTGTCAATGAGGGGGAGTTGCTTGGCAGGTGGGGAATGTACTTTTCTGTTGTCCTTTTGACAGGCTACTGCACTGTTTTGGGCATTTTCTCATAGTCATACATCCTCTCATGTATTCCTGTGGCCACATCTCTCTCCCATGTTTTGTTGTGGCCATGTCCCTCTCCTGTGTGTTCCTGTGGTTATACCCCCAGTCTCTGAGTCCAGCCTGATCTCTTTCAGGATCCTTGAACTCCAGAAGGCCACACAACGGAAACGCATCTCCAGCGACAGCGCTTTGGCAGAGGCTCCAGCGCATGGCGACTCACCACGATCGCCTATGCCATCACCCTGCAGGTGAGCCGGGCCCTGGGCCACATACCGGCAGTCCTGCTCAGTACTGCCTCTCACTGGATGGATGAACAACATGCAAATGCATACGTACAGTATAGACTGTGGCCACTCTGGTTACCTTCTGCAATCCAAAGGCACACATGCAATTAATCAGCATCTCTAAGCTGCCATGGTGTATGCTTTTGTCAGTACATTTACATGCACAGCAAGTCGAGCTACAGTTGTAGTTTCAGACACACAAACGAAGAGGACTATAAGTCCGAATTGTGTTCATTGGGCTCCCATTTCCTGTCCGCAACATCAGTTTTTTTTTTCTGCATGCCAATTCCGCCTAGTATGACTTCTGGTCACCACTCCCATCACGCAGCAGCGTAAAGTGTGCACTCCCAGCATCTTAGTTCTTTGTACTTGCGTATATCCTTAAAATTATTAAAATAACGACTTACGAACATTTCAAATTACGAACGGCCATTCGGAACGTATCTCATTTGTAAGTAGAGGAGCGTCTGTACTGTCTTTGTCCCAGTATACATGCATGGGAGGGGAATCGATTTAATGATTGAAATATATCCAACTCCACTACAGTATGTGGCAATATGGCTCCTTTCAGCTTGTTAGTATTGGGCTTTTTCCAGTTGACCTAATACGCCACAGACGTAAAAATAATAAAATTTGTAATAATGGATGTGTGGACAAATGAAGTAATACAAGCTTTATTTGCAATCCGGTCGACAGAACAGATACAACAACATCAAGATAGCATAAAAATAAATAAAGTATTTTGTATAATATACTATGATGGCACAGTATTGGACATTTTTCAAATATTGCAATTTGATTTTGTTGTAATAAATATTAGGGTATTTATGAAACAAAAAACAAATTTCTCACGAACCTGTCTGGGAGTGATTTAAACAACAAGAATGAAAATAATTATGATGTCTCAGAAAACGCATGCAGCACTCATACAAAAGCAATAGAGGTCAATTTTAAACTGATTTTCACACATATGCTAGATAATCTTGAAATTGAATAATAATTAAAATTGTCCTAAAATTGCCAAAACTTTAAGTATAACTGTCTTACTGAGACTTAAACTCATTGCACTATAATATTTGTAACAAATTGAACGTAAAGCCTGATCTTAATGTAGGCGACTATCGAAGTTAGAATTGGATGTGCCTAACGTCCGATGTTGGTATTAATATTGGACGTCGTCAAGTCCTACTACAGCCATTTTTTTAATTCAGTACAAAATATCCCACCTCGTGTTGCGATGTCATTCACCACTGGTACCAGTTTTATGGCAGTGGAAAACCAACACCCCGAAGTACCGTACTTTTGGTACCTTTTTGAAGTTCCAAAATACAGTACCTGGTGCGGTGGAAACGCGCCCCTTAGTTAAGCGGTGAATTGGACAGCTTTACAGCACTGTAAACACTATTTCATGCATGCTGTATGTCCTCTGCTATGCTCCATGCTTCTTCTGTATATTGGCTTTTTGTATTACTTCTGGGTCAAAGCCCAGGGGGAGGCACTGTGGAGCACGCACAGAGTGCCTAGGCCAGTTTGAGGGTTTGAGTCCGATTAAACGTATACTGTACATGCAGGTGTAAATCGATTCCCAGTCACATTATCTCAGTGTCTTAGTCTGATTTTGAGAAATTTTATTTAGTATAATTTAAATTGGACTGACATGTTTTCATGTACTTTAAAAGAATGATTTTAGCCAAACTAGCACAATTATTTGATTTTCTTAGTGTGCATGTAAACATACTGTGTTTGAGTGTGTGCACCAAAACCCGCTACACCATAGCCCTCCACCCAGTGCTGCCCCCTGACTAGGTGCCCTTTCTGATAAGGCCCCATATCATGGGAGGACACCACAGCCTGCATTGCTCCTCTGCCCTTTATCTGGTTAGACCTCCTGCTGCCCTCTTCCCTGCATCCATTAGGTCACAGCGGTACAGTATCGGCTGGCCCTTCTGGTTCCTCCGGCCGTTGCCTGCACTGAATCTCTTTCTGTTTGCATACTGTACCAGGAACAGTACACGGCATAGCACTGTGTTTAATGTTTACAGTATGGTAGCCTCCGGGTTGCCTGTCAGAATTGAATGTACTGTGAAATATGAAGCTGCTTGCTGGCTCTTGATATCGAGTCCAGCTCAAATGCGGCTGTTAATGGGGAGCATGTGACTGACATCTGTGTTATCTGCAAGCAGGTGCCCCATTGTGGGGGAGCTGTAGGAGACTCTGGCAGCTCAGCATTGCTGCCTTTCTCTTCACCGTCTGACATCACACTCAGTCATCACAGCCCACTCTTTTGCTGGGTGCTGTTTTCTCATGATCCTTTGTTTTTGTGGCCACATTGAAGGCTTGGCCTAAAATCACACACAGCCACTGGTAGATTCAGTGTGTCACTCAGGCAAGAGACCAGCTATCCCATCCATCCCTTGCTGCCCCCCTCCTTTTCATGGTGACCCATGAACAAACAAACCTTCTCCTACATTTCCTCAAGCCTTCCAGCTTTGACAAACTGGCAGCAGGGACAGGAATAGTATGTCCTGAAATGAAATCAAGAGAAGCTTCATTTTGTTGCTGCACGTATGTCTATTGGGGCTGTAAGCTTTTGGATGGAATGTCTGCATTGCTGTTTGGCTGATTCAGCACTTAAGTGAATGGTTTCCTTTTCTAGCTGAATGAACCTGGACAGTGTAGCACTAACAGCTTGTAAAACTGACACATTAAAGCCCTGTTACTGCTCAAAATCTCCCATTTAGTTTCGTTCTCTTCGTTTTTCCGATTACATTGTGAAGAAACCTGCACATCCTTTGTAAGATCTCAGCAGAGCTTTCCAAATCCCTCTGGTCACTCTTTCCGCTTCAGCTCTGTTTATTTGTACTCTTTACTTTATTTGAACTCAACTTTGTTCTGTGCTTTACTTTGAGTTCTGTGATCCTTGAGCTCATCTGATCCCCCTCTCTCACTCTTCTTGTATCTTGGTCATCAAATCGATCTGTATCATAACCTTGCACTGACGCCAGTCCCAGCTGGAAATCATGTGTCGCAGACACTGTTCCTATGTAGCCCGTGTGATCCTCTGCACGTGTCTGCATCACACTTCACTTGAGACTGAATCACCATGGCAACCGTTAATTAAGTGTGCTGCTTGGAGGACCCCCAGTCACATTTTGACCTGCTCCCTCATGCTTCAGACACAGAAAGCCGAGAGGTTCCGCTGCTTGTCACTCAGCTGCCCAGAGTGTGTCCACACGCAGTCATATGTGTTGCCAGGAAAAGCCTTACACTGTTCTTCCCTGATAACTTATAAATTGTGTTGTGTATTGCATTTCATTTTGGGTTTTATACTTTCCCACAGATAAAGGCTTAGTGCAGCGACACAGGCTATTACTTTGTGTTTTAACGAGATGAATATCCCTTAATCACCTTGTGTCAGAGTGATCTACATAGAAGGTCCGTTATAATCGGGAACTAAAGACAGGATTGAGGGAAGTATGTTTTGTTTTCCCTTTTGTGAGTGAAATTAAGATTATTCAAATGATCCAAAAATGAGCAGCAGTCCCTCACTTTTTTTCAGGACAGCACTTTGGAATTATGTGAAATTGTTGACTTGCGTAACGGCCTGGTTAAAGGGTTTTTTTTGAAAGGCAAATGCATGATTCAGATACTTTTTTCCAGATGCCATCTATATTTGCCCCATGTTCTAATTTTGCACACTGTTAACTTAATCCGAAAAAACCTTTCACTTAAACTAACACAAAACCAACTCAGAATTATTTAGGAAATCCTGCGTAAGTGGTAATCTAACAAAGAAATAAAGTAATATTATTGCCATTAATCATTAAAAAATACTGCAAAATGAGTTAAAATGTAATGTTCTAGAAGCACTCTAAGAATGCTGTGTCATGGTTAATCTTTTTCTAAATGACTCTGAGCTTTAGTGAAACAGGCTAAGGGTATGAAAACCATATTCAAATCAAAATCAATTCTTTGTTATAATCATGACGTATTTTTTCTGTCCATCATCCAACTACTGCACTGCTAATCAGCATCAGGATTGAGCCTCTGTGTCATTGGCTCCACATCATTCAGGGATGTTATTTAATTGTGGAGCCTCTGAATGTTTATTAGATTGACAAATTTTCCCCACATGTGTGGAGGTGCAAACATCACGACCTGGAAAGTGCATACTGCTGTTTTGCTGCCCTTCACCAAGGTAGTCAACTGGAAAGATTTAACTAAGTCTGTTGGGTGATGATTTCTGTGTGCTTCAGAGCTTCTGTCAGGTACAATCCTCTGCGGGATTTCTCACGTTTTGTTTGCCCAATCATAAGAACATAAGAACTATACAAACGAGAGGAGGCCTTTCGGCCCATCAAGCTCACTTGGGGAGAACTTAACTAATAGCTCAGAGTTGTTAAAATCTTATCTAGCTCTGATTTA
>JAODKE010000020.1:11752575-11765658 GCA_026779605.1 Mormyrus hasselquistii | reverse complement strand
GGTGTCATCTGCAAATTTCACTAGTTTACTGTATATATTGGTGTCTATATCATTTATGTAAATTAGGAACAATAGTGCTCCTAAAATCGTTTAGCACCTTGGGAGTTTCTCTATGTGTATACTTTTGTAAACACTGTATGTACTTTATTTACTGACATTCATTTTCCATCTTCCATCTACTTATTGAGTACAAGCTTGCAGGGGGCTGGACACTGTCAAATAGCAATATGATGAAATCAAAAAGATGACTATTACTTTGAAAAATGGCCTTGATTGGCTACCGTACACAATTTGGGGAGTTTTTATGTTGGCAAATTCATATAATCAAATGTCCATGACTGGAAACACTGGGAAATGGGTGACAGCACATTTCAGGGCAGAGTCTTGCTGTAGACCACAATTCTGGTCAGCAGCACATCGCGGGGCAGAGTCTCTCTGTAGCGCACACTTCTAGGTGGCAGCACATCGCAGGGCAGAGTCTCTCTGTAGGGCACACTTCTAGGTGGCAGCACATCGCGGGGCAGAGTCTCTCTGTAGGGCATACTTCTAGGTGGCAGCACATCGCGGGGCAGAGTCTCTCTGTAGCGCACACTTCTAGGTGGCAGCACATCGCGGGGCAGAGTCTCTCTGTAGCGCACACTTCTAGATGGCAGGACATCGCAGGGCAGAGTCTCTCTGTAGAGCACACTTCTAGGTGGCAGCACATCGCGGGGCAGAGTCTCTCTGTAGCGCATGCCTCTGGGTGGCACCAGAAACCGGGCTCAGCATTCTAAGCCCCAGCCTTCAGGGAGTTTGGCCGTAGTGTTGCCCTCTGAGCTTCACACAGTCCAGCTCCTGCCTGTACCACTATTTGTTTTATTCCTAAAAAATGCTTATGGGGACAGATGGAATCTTAAACTTGGCAATGTCTGTATAATGATGATATGAGGCTTAATTAATGTGCCAAAAAAATCAGAAAATGCTTGAGGAAGAAGCAAAAAGGGTTAAACCTGAAAGAATTTCTCCCTCTCTTAGTATCCATTGGAGAAGAGGCAGTCCAAGCCACATTATCCTCTGTCAATATTTCTTTTTTCAGAATCAGTGACCCACAGTTGACTACTGAATCACAATTTACCTAGGATTGTGAAAGAAAAAGAGGACTTCATTTTAATTTGTATCAGATATTTGGCTGGGAATTCACTTAAACCAAAATGAGAAATAGGATATTTGTGTATAAAAGAGGCAGAAGGAGCTTAGTTTTACCTTGGCCCTGTTAATGATCCTAACAGGATAAAGCTGTCTAATTAGAGACAATTAAAAGAGAATACTGCATTATTGTGAGGATGAATTCCTTGGATGGGAGCATGCTGTTAGTATTTTGGCTGCTCTAACTCAAGGGACCCTATTTTCCATCAGTGCAAAGCGCAACACAAAGTGGTTTTGGTAGTTCCAGCAATATGCTCATTTTCATGCCATGCTTGCAGATTGTCAAAATATCAACTGATTTTGCACTAATAGGAGTCAGGGAAATGACATTGCACTTTTGACCAACAAAAAATGACGTCTAAAGTCAGTGCCGTATTATTAAATGGCATTTAAGTAGTGTGCAGGTGCACAATGCTTGTTATTGACACAGGTATGTACTTGAGGTGCAATTATGGTTTTTTCTTATTTAATTTAATAAAATTTTATTTATATGCATTTTATTATATAGTACATTTGATTGGATCACATAATTGTCATGACCGGGTGACGGGTGAGCGAGCGGGCTGTGGGAAAGTAGGATCAGGGAGACCGGAATGCTAGGGCAACAGGGTTTATTAGGGAGAGGAGGCAGACAGGGGAGCACTTGGTACACAACGTCAATGACCGACCTGCGGAAACTTGAACGTGTACAGAAATACACAAGACTAACGGCAGGAAATTTAGAACTGCTGGCAAACAGAAGGATTCAACACGGGGTTAACGAGGTAGGCGTGGTCCACAAGAGGGCTGGATGGAGGGACGTGACAGAACCCCAACCCCTCCCACCCCACGGCGGGCACTTCGGGCACACCTCAAGGGGAGCGATGGAATAGATGAGACCAGAGAAACAGGACCTGAAAAACAAGAGAAAAGCATCACTGGAGTACAGGGAACAGTACCGAAACACAAAACAAGCACAAGGGCAAAAGCTAAGACTAAAACCTTGGGCCTCAGGTGGAGCAGAGATGGGCAGAGCAAGGATGGGTGGAACGTCCTGTGAAGCAGGACTTGGGGCCGCAGCATGATCTTTGAGTGAAGCAGGAGGCAAAGGCGATGCAGCAACCTCAGGCGAAGCAGGAGGCAGAGGTGGTGCAGCGATCTCGGGCGTAGCAGGAGCTTTGGAGGGCTCAGCCACCTGGACTGGGACATTGGGCGCGGGCAGAGCAGCAAGTGGCGCCAGAAGTGGTACGCTGCTAGAGGCGGCAGCTATGTGGCGGCGGTGCGGGTTTTGGGTACTCGTGGGTTGAAAGTGGCATCGATATTCCCCGATCACTCCAGACTGTCTGCCCTAATAAACCTGGATTCCCCCCGATCACTAGCAGGGAGAGAAATGGGGAAGAAAGAGACGAATCCCAGAAAGATCATTGGGGGGATCAGCTGTGAACCACCCAATCTCACTGAAATTGGCGAATCAGCTAGGGGTAGGGATGGCTGCAGGGATCTGTGGTATCTGGGGTGAAATTTTCCAGGCTTGTAGCAAGGCTGTCCTCCTGGGATTGCAGGCAATCCTTGTTTCCATTTAGCAGTGTGGCATCATCCAAACTGACTGGAAAATGGGACTTGTAGTCCCTATCTGGAAAGACAAGGGTGATCACCTGGATTGCAGCAACTACATTAATAATAATAATAATAATAATAATAATAATAATAATAATAATAATAATAATAATATATTTTATTTATATTTTACAAGAACTGAAAGACGTCTTACAGATAAAGTACAGAGTAAACAGATTACACATTATGCATACGGAAGGTTGAAAGCCAGAGCAAAAAAAAAGGTTTTTACCTTGGTTTTAAAATCTGAAACAGGGGTTGATAAACGGATGGTAGTAGGTAGTGAGTTCCAAAGGTGGGGAGCTAAACTGGAAAATGCACGGTCACCATAGCTATGTAATTTGGAAGGGGGGATGAGGAGAGAGCCAGTAGAGGCAGATCTAAGACTGTGGGGGGGCTGGTAGGGTAGAAGTGATTCAGCAAGATATGGGGGACCTTGATTATTGAGAGATTTAAATATTAGTAGCAGCAGTTTGAAATGAATGCGCTCTTTTATGGGGAGCCAGTGCAGGCTCTGCAGAACGGGTGTGATGTGTTGATAGGATCGGGTGTGAGTAAGGAGGCGGGCAGCAGAGTTCTGAACTATCTGAAGTTTATGGAGAGATTTAGCAGAGATACCAGAAAGTAGTGAGTTGCAGTAGTCAAGATGGCTAGAGATAAAGGCATGAATGAGGGACTCGGCAGCAGAGTTCAAAAGGTATGTTACGGAGGTGAAAGTAAGTTGTTTTTACTATGGCACATAGGTGTGCGTCAAACGAGAGGGTTGGGTCAAAGGTGACACCCATATTTCGGACTGGATGAGATGGAGAGATGGTAGTGTGATCCAATTTGAGGGTTATCGGGCTAGTTTTGCAAAGTGTGGATTTAGTCTGCTATTGAGTTTTAAAATTTTTTGGCTTATCCATAATTTGACTTCAGATAGACAGGTTTCTATGTATACAAGTGGCAGGGTGTTTATGGAGCTGGAGCTAACATAGATCTGGGTGTCCTCGGCGTAAAGATGAAAATTTAGATTAAAGCGCTGTATGATCTGGCCTAGAGATTGATGAATAGCAGTGGTCCCAGGACAGAGCCCTGGGGAACGCCACGTGTGACAGCTTATATGTCTACAGGGGGATAATACTACTCTCAGTGCCAGGTAAGGTCCTTGCTAAGGTCATCCTTAACTGGATGACTTGCTTGCCTGTCAGTGACTGGAACAGTCTGGTTTTAAGCCTAAGAAGTCTACCATCAAGCATATCCTGACACTGAGGGTTCTCATTGAGTGCAAGTGTGAATATCAACAGAGGTTCTTTGCAGCCTCTGTCGATTTTCTTAAAGAGTTTGACTCAGTTGATTGAGTTGCCCTGTGGGACATCCTGAGACTTCCTGGGAACCCTAGAAATTGCTGGACATTATGGCTGGCTGGTACATTGGTAGTGTGAGTGCTGTGCAGAGTGCAGGGAGAACTTTCGCGTTTTTCCCAGTTGATTTTGGGGTTTTCCAGGGGTATATTCTTGCTCTTATGCTCAACGATTGCATGGACTGTGTGATGGGCAGGGTCTTGGGGTACAGCAACCATGGGAAATATGTTGGTGAAGAAAGATTTATTGATCTTTAATTGGCTAATGATTCTGTGATCTTTGTGGAGTCAATGGAGGCTCTGATCGGGCCTCTCAAGAGACTGAGCAAGGAGTCTGAGTGTTTGAGATTGTGTGTGTCCAGGATAAAAACCAAAATCCAGGCCTTTAATGACTTCTTAGGCACAGTCATCTGTAGTGTGTCTGTCTGCGGGGAGAATGTCAACCTCATCAAGAGACTCACTTACCTCGGCAATGATATTCATGTATCTGGTGACTCATCCTATGAAGTCAGTAGATGGATTGGGAGAGCATGGGGGGTCATGAGGTCGCTGCAAAGGGGTGTGTGGACGAAGGTCCAAGTCTTTAGAGTCCTGGTGCTCCCTGTCTTGCCGTATGGCTGTGAGACATGAATACTGGATTTCTTTGGTAGTATGTCTCTTTGGAGAATCCTTGTGTACTGCTGATTTGACTTTGTGTCAAATGAGCGGTTGTCCCGAATAAAGCACATTACCTGCATTGTGAGGGAGTGGCACTACAGCCATGTGGGGTGTTTCCCTGAGGGTTATCTGGCTTGCAGGATCCTTGTTGCTGAGGGCCCGAGCGGTTGGACCAAGTCAAGGGGACTTCCCCGTAACACCAGGCTGTAGCAGATGGATGGCCGTTTCTAGGGGTTGACTGGACTGTGTGGGAGGTTGCCAGTTGGGATTCCGAGGTGTTTTGTCATGTGGCAGGTGCGACAATGTGCTGCATCAGTGCATGCTCCCCAACATAACCTAACCTGATTGAGTATGATGGGGTACCCGTCCATTCGTTCCAGATATATATGGTGTCCTTGGTAGGCTAGAATTTGTTTTAACTTTTACAGTGATGTATTTTCTGAAGCAAACCATCCCTTAAAAGATACACACTGACAATGTGAATAAAACAAGGGCAGTATTCAGCAGGACGCTAGTAAGGGTCTGTACTTCACAGGCCTGTGCATAAGGCCCTGCTGGCCTTATCATTATGGCCGGCTTACAGCCCCACATCCAGCCTCCTAGGCTGCCTTCAGTCAGGGATCTTTCTGTTCCTCTCAGGGCCCTCTGTGGCTTAGCACTGCAGACTGACTTTAGGCAAGCTGACAGCTGAATCCACTGCAGTCTAACTCAGAGTGACAGCAAGGCAGCTTAAGGCTCTGCTCTCTGTCCATTCTGGGCAGTTTCCTACAACCTGACATGGAAGGAGCAGAGTTTGAAATGTATGGGGGCACGTTCTACCCAGGCTGTCTTATCTTGGGCCAGGAGGTGAACAAGAACTACTCTCTTCCCAACATGAACCGATGCAGCCCTGCTTTGTCTCCCATCTGTAATGAAAAAGGAAACCAATCATTAAACTCCTTTTCTGTCTTTTCTCCTCACCTTGGCGATGTACTATGGATTGTCAGGCTTACTCTTGAAATTAATGACAGTGCCCTAGGATTTCCTAAGCAAAAAAGTGTAACAGTTTGAAGCATTTATATTTGCTGTATTGTATCTCCAGATTCACCCAGCAGGATCCTATGGTGTATATAATGCAAGATTTGTGCTTCATGAATGTTTTTTTGAATCTCACATAGCTCTTTGGCAATATAATAATGCAGAATATTTCAATGAGTCATGAAAGAATAAAGGTAAATCCAGTTCTTTTTTTCTCGTTAGGTCTGAGGGGACTGCCATGTGTAACACGGACAAAGGTAAATAATACATTTTATTTATCTTATTTCAGAATTTTATAAATATGGTAAAAAGAAAAAAAGTTATACATTTCATGCTAGGTACTGTAGAGTGGTAGTTGTACCACTTACAAGATATTGTTCTCATTTATAATATAATATACCCTTAAAATGGCCATCTCTGATCAAGCTGTTTTCAAAGAGGGTTCAGTGGTTGGACGACTCCTTGCCATTTCTGTGGTTTCTTACCAGTCAATAAACTACAGGCCATTTTGTTTAGCTGACCTATCCTCTTCTCTGACATTTATTGTTCTTGCCAATCAGGTTTTACCATTACCCTTTTTTCTTAATGGCCCAAAATTTAGTAAAAGATCCAAAGTGAATGTTTTAATAGACGGTCTTGGCTTAATAGATGGAGGAGATGAAATATTATGACTATTCGACTCTGCTAGAGGTAACACGTGTAAGAAGTAATCTGTGTATGATTTGATATTTTAATGTACTTTCACTGGGACATTATGAATGAATAAGCAGGATTATTGCTTGTAGTGTTAAACAATATTGATGCATTTTTAAGTTTCATTCATATGTTATGTTTTAAAAAAATGGAGTACTGTTTAACCAGGTGATATTTACAGTACCTGCATCAAGTAAAAATAACTTTTTAGGTCAATTTTTTAAAATGGTAAAACAACATGCCAACAAATGAACCTACTGCATGTTTAAGATTGTGATCATACAGTAAGTATACATAATAACTAACAACTTGACAGCCCCCACCCTCTTAGATTATTATTATTTGTTTCACCATATTTTTTTCTTAAAGAGATAGATTCTGAAATGGATGCAAAAGAAATTTGAGACTTTGCTCTTAGATTCATTCATTTTCATGCAGTTTTCTGAAGAGTGAATTATGTATAAATTATATTCTCAGGCTGGACTTGAAATATTTCCTACACTGAATAACTGTCACTGTGACTTTGAGCCTTCCTGTAGCATCAGCAGAATGAATGTGGTCATTTATATGAGCATGTTTAATACTATTCTTTTTTAGTATCAGCTGAATTACTCTTTGAGTGTGTGAAGAGCAAAGACCACCGAATGGTAAGTGAAAAGACCACCTTCTTCCTCTAATGAAGACAGCATTGTGATCGGTGCCCTTGAAAGAAATGCGCTCTTGAGGAATAGAAGGTTTGTGGTGTCAGGGCATTAGCAGACATTGCTCTCAGAATGGCAGCTGAACTCTGCACTTAGAAATACCATGCATACAATAGACAGAATATATCATAAAGCAGATTATTCCTGCAAGTCCCTACAAAAACAACACTCCTCAGTCTCCTGTGAGTGTTATGCAGACAAGAACTAAGAGTTAAGAACCAAGATAAAATGCTTCATTCAACAGGTAGCTTTACAGCATCCCCACACAAAGCCCCCAGTGTGCAAGTCAGAGGCAATAGTGGCAAGGAAAAACACCATAGAAGGAAGAAACCTTGAGAGGAACCAGACTCAAAGGGGAGCCCATCCTCCTGGGGCTGGCAGGGAAAGTCAAATGAAAAAGATGGCAAAGTCCCAATTCTTTCTGTCCCAATATTAACATTTAAGTATCAAAGCGGAGAGCAGCAGTTGCTGGTGCTGCTTCAGATGGCAGGACAAACAGTGGTACAACAGCAGGAAATACAGGGAAGACGACACAGACAGAAGGGCGAGCGGTTTTGTTGACAAGGCACGTGGCGTGCCGATGATATCCAGCGCAGATACATAGTTGGGATTATTAATAGTCACGCATCTGCTCAGGTAAAGTTGGATTACTACATGTACAATATAGATTCTGTTCTTAGCTAAGAACTAATTCGGATAAGAAAACATTGATGAATGTCAGAATCTTCATAGCAAAGTGCATACGTGGGGTTTAAGAACAAATTTGTTTGTAAGAACGGTTGGTGAATGAGGCCCAATGTCTTTTGTTTTTACGAATGTTGTATGGTGTTGTTTCGGAAATCATTTGTTTTGTCTGTTTTACTGTCAGCACACACCGCTACCCCCATTTTTGGTGAATTAAATAAATAAATGTATGATCGAATGAACAGACAGACAAACAAATAAATGCATGAATAGACAGACAGATAGACAAAATAAATGAATGAATGGGCAAATTAATGTATGACTCAACAAAGAAACAGATGGACAAACAAATATATGAATGAACAAATGACCGGACAGACAAACATAAATGTATGAATGAACGAACAAGCACACAATGTATGAAGGAATGAATGAATGTACAAACAAACAAATAAATAAATAGAAACTTAGGGTTATGACTTAATGACTGAGGAATAGTGTAAATCCTTTGGCTAAACAAATTGAGAAGCATTGTAATAGAGGCAGTGAGGCAGTTGATTGGAGGGACACGGAACTTATAGAAAAAGTTCTGAAAAAGACATGGCAGTTTTCTGCTCTCTCCTGGTATAGACAGTCCCCTTTAAATATCAGCCGACAGTATGATTTTTAATAATGTTAAAGGTTAATTATATAGCTTCAAGTGAAACCTATGGATAGGTACTATGGCCTCGCCCTAACCCTTGGTTAGGACTGCCCATTGTTTGCACAGAAGATTAACTATACAGAGTTTTCACTTGGCATTAGTCATCGTGGAAGTGGTGGACTTAACTGTTTCCATAAACATCTGTTCCAAACATTGCTTACTGATGATCTAGTGCATGGGGTATAGCATCACTCAGCCTCTTTAGAATGAAGCTTGGGTGGTGATGTTAAATAAACAAACTGAGGAAACCAGTGGCCTCCATCACACCCCTACCCACTACAGAACACTGACCATGAAGTCACTTCCACACCTCTGTGTTGCTGCTGATATGCATTTGGTCACTTTAAATCAAATTGACTTGTAAATGCCTGTAATCTGTAAATAATTTTTGGGGGTTTTTTTTGTTTTGTATTTTATTAATAATTATCGTTGGTTTTATTTATACCATGTCTACAAGACTGTATTATGTATTGATATGGTATATTAACTGTATTTTGTTGCCCTGTATTTATACATGTGTAATAGAAGGATACAATAAAGTTGAATCTACATTAATGTATACCTCTTTGCTGCTGAGCAGTGAGCTACCAAACAAATTTTGTTATATTTCTGATACAATGACAACAATAAAGTCTCTCTTATTAAGTTTAGAAGAACTGGAACGGTGGATGTAGACTGACTGTCAACTGTTTTTCCGCAGCTGAAGGAGCTTCACAAGCTGGGGGCTGACCTGTCTGTGCAGGACTCATCTGGCTGCACGTTACTGCACCATGCCGCCACTGCTGGCAGCAAGGAGATTGTCAAGTACATCATAGACAATGGTAGGACATCTACTCACAATGACAATGCAAAACAATTAGCACAGCGTGAGAGGCAGCACTCAATTTCTCCTTAATAGATGTCCAACTGGATAGAGATGTAACCTTATTGTACTGCACATGCATCAGCAGAGACACATAAGACACTTATAATGTAGAGCCATTGTGGTGAAAATGTCTTACCAACAAGTAATGTGTGTACTAGGGGATTTCAGGCAGAATTACTAGTTAAATTTCACCAGTTACTTTGTGAAAAATATTTGATTAATGTGAAACACTAAAAAGTACAGTAGCTTGAGTAAATTAAATTGAAAATGAAATTCAATTAAGCTGAAGAGGTAGCTCAAGTGCAGTTGTATACTATAACATTTAATAGTTATAGGGAATGGAAATGTTCAACAACACAATCCTAATAATACTTCTGTGGATTATAGGCTACTTCATGAATTTATTTCCACACAAAATATGACATCACTCATTGCTGGAAAAAGATAAATTAAATCAGTAAAAGTACAAATATTCTAAGTACATTTAAAAGTAAACCTAGGGTTGAACAATATACTACAATATTTATAAACAAAAAAGGTTTAATATTCACAAAAAACATACTATGGCTAATTAAAATCTATTATTACCTATCAACAGAGTCTGACTTTACTGGAAGAGGCAAGTCTGTAGTTCATATTCTGGTTAACTTCCCAAAAAGTCTGTATTGGTACACTGACAGTTCACTCTTAAAATGTATTAAGAATGAATTACACAGACCATGAATTTCAAGAACATTTTTAATGACAACCATAATGGCAACCTAAGTATACATGTAAAATTAACAGTAGCAGCATTATCAGATTCTCTTACACTTGTTGCTGATAGTTGTGACAAGCAAGCAGACAAGCAATGCTGGCAAACCACTTGTTTTTAATCAGTGTCATCTCCATGTAATCCAAAACATTTCCATACAGCGAAAGACTAATGTCTTTTTGGAGATCAGTCATTTTTGTTAATTTTCTCGCAAACATTTCACACTATGAGTGAGCAAGGATGAAAATGATTGGCTCAGTTAGTGCATACCGAGCTCAGGAAAAAACAATAGCTGTAAACTTCAGATTAAAAAACTGTAAACTTATTAGTGAAAATCAAAACTAATGATATTTCTGCTAAAAATATTTAAAATGGCTAATTTATTATTTGATTTTAAGTCTATTTTATACACTGAAATGTTAATTGAATATTTCACAATGCTGACTCATCCCTTATGTGGTACATGGTAATATAACATAATCTCATTTGCATGTGCTCTATATACATTTTAAATTGGCTTTCATAGGTTTTCATTTTCTGTTAAACAGAATACTGACTACCTGAGATGCAAAGGGCCAGTGTGCAGGCATGTTTTTGGGATAACCTTTAGGTCAGCTGTTCAAACCCAGGTGTGAGCATTATTCAGCTAATCGGACTTCTAATTATTAATCTGTAATTTTGCAGCAAAAACATGCATACACAGCGACCCTTTCTGGATAAGATTGGCCACTTCTTTGTTAAACCATGAAAATCTTATTGAATTACACATGTTTTTTGGCATTTGAAAAATTTGGAACTATGAAAGAAAATAGAAACTCTAGTTTTTAATTTAATTAAAATACTCTTGATTTAAATACTCTTAAAAAGTTATTTGTATTGAATTTTCTTCGTAGTGTAGTTTTCTCTTTAAACAGTGTTTAGATATTTAGCCATCTTAGCAAAAATGCTGCTAAATAAACACTCCCTCAAGCCCTTACTGTCCAAGGTGAGGTGACGTGCCATTCTGATTGTTTTTTTGCATGTCACTCCCAAAATGCATCTCTGAATAATAAAGAGAGTTAAGCAAACCTTTTTGTGGCTTGTGCTGGTGTTCCATTGTCAAAATACCAAAATGGATTTGGACATGACCATACTCTCCTAACAATCAAGTGTCAAACTGCTCTTGTTTTGCTATCACTATGTGGCACTGCTTCAGTTTTAGAGCAGTCAAAATTTAATTAACTCCAGTGTGTCACCAAATATCCATTTTGAAACTTATTGAGCAGATCTATTTAGGCTTGTGTGTCTAATACTGTTCAATACTGTGTTCTTCTCTTAACACAATGTATTTAGTTGCAGTTTTAGTTCCATGAAAATTGGGCGAAACTGACCTGGTGATTTTTGTGTGTCTCTTCCCCTCTAGCATCCAGTGATATTTTGGATGTAACCGAAAAAGAGAGGTATGTATTTCAGTTACTACTGCCTTGTTTTATTCTTTTAGGCTAAGTGAATCCCATGGCCCATTTCTCATTTAGGTGTTTGGCATTTGTATCTGTAAATGTTTTGCTTTAAACCTTATTCATCCATTCTGATGAGCTAGAAGCCCTCTCCATCTCCTCTGCTCCCCAGTACTTCTCCTCAAATGCTGGGCTGTACATGGTGTTGGGAAGGTTACTTTTGAAATGTAATAGGTTACACATAACTAGTTACCTTGTTGAAATGTAATAAGTAATCTAACTTTTTTATTAGTTCATCAATGTCCTGTAACTTATTGCATTTGATTACTTTTCTAATAAATGTTTTAAACTGGGCGATAAAACTGAAAAGTCTCAACAGCTTTGCTGACACATGTTGTCTGGAAATATGCCAAAAGAAGGCATTTCTGCTTGTGAAAAAGATGCAAAGAAACAAAATGAAAGAATATATTTGGATGTAACCCCTTTGTAATCATCAGGATTTTGATTAGTAACTGTTATTTAATTACATATTTTTCTCAGCAAGTAATGGATTACAGTTACATAATTTTTTTAAGTTAATTACTCAACGCCATTACATGTAACCAGTTGGCCAGAGATGAGCATTTTGTGTCTTTGTGGGTCACAGCGGAGAGACAGTCCTGCATAAAGCAGCCGCGATGCGCCAGAGGACAATCTGCCATTACTTGGTGGAAGCTGGGGCGTCCTTAATGAAGACTGACCTGCAGGTGAAGAAACATCCATGAAACTAATATGATAATATTGCATGGGTTTTTCACAAAGCATCTGAGAAAATGTTCAGTCTGTACTACGGGAATACATTTACTATAATGTGTCTCTTGATAGGGATCTTATTGTTCCTAATAAGTGAAGTGAAAGTGATTAGTTGTCATTGTTGACACACAATAGTACACAACAACAAAATGTGGTAACCCATATGTGACATTATGACATAGCAGGGGGGCAGCTAATTAAGTGCCCACGGAATAGTATGATGCTTGGGGTGCCTTTCTGGTCGGGGTAGCAAGCTTTCACTTTCATGTGCACTTCTCTGACCATTAGGGCACCACTGCCTACAATTTGCCAATTTACCTGCACCATTGACTGAGATTTCTCTCTTTCTCTTCAGAGATGCCAGGAAAAAATAAATCCACTTATATTTTGTTTTGGTTGTGAAATGAATGCCCATAGTATGTAGCAGGGACAGAATACTGAGGGATAGCTGACAAAAGAGCGAATAGGTCTGAAATGGACCAATCATTCACCACCTGCTTTTAACATTTATCTCAAGCTTCCAGGAGGCTTTTTAATCATTGTAGTAACGTAATTTTGATAACGTAGTGCAAGCTGAATCTTTGGGTTCCTTTAAATGAGAGCTAGATAAGATTTTAACAACTCTGAGCTATTAGTTAAGTTCTCCCCAAGCGAGCTT
>JAODKE010000020.1:11705470-11717145 GCA_026779605.1 Mormyrus hasselquistii | reverse complement strand
TGCCAGTGGTGGGGCCCTCATACCCGAACTGCACCCACTAATTTTAATGCTTTGTAGACATAAACACACAACTCTCTCACACATACACACTTCACACCAACATGGGACGGGGAGGAGGTGGGGGCTGAGGGGCCCCTCCTAACTCTCTGTCTCTGGCCCTTCACAGGTGGGGTGGCCCACTGGGTGGAAGATCCATCATGGGGGGCTGCAGGCGGCCCTGGCCGGTGTGGGCGGCCTCCTGTTGTGGGCCGCGGGCCGGGTAGTCCTTGGCTCTGCTGCGCCGTGGTGGGGCCCTAGAGGGCGGTCCGGGGAATCTTGGGCGGATTGGGGGGTTTGGTCTGGGCTGGGGGGGTCCGGCGCTCCCCGTTAGCTACGGGTCTGCTCCGGGGTGGGGGGGGCTATTTGTCTATATGGGCCCCCCCTTATATCATCCTGCAGTGTCGGGGGAGGCATGCCGGGTCGCTGCGGTGGTCCGTCCTGCCGGGGGATGGGCTGGGGCCCCCGCTGTGTGTGGGGGGCCGTCCGCTGAGGGACGGGGTGGTGGTCCTGGTTGGTGAGGCCCTTCGGCTCGGGGCCCGCTTTCCTCGGTGGGGGGGTTGCGGGCGGGACTGGGGGGCTCGCCACTCTCAGTCCCATGTGAGTATAAGGGTGTATAATGATAGGGTCGTATGTGTTGCTTTTGGAGAATGTGTATGTGATAAAGGGTGTGGGGTCTCCCACGTGCAGTATCCTCAGTGGGATAAAACTGATACAATCGAGTTGAATTCGCTCTGCGCTGTTGCGTGCAGGTGTCAACATTAATTGTAATAGCGCTGTGGACTAATTTCTTAGGAATCATGTGTTGGATCTGAGATTTGCTGGGATAGGCTTGTTAACTGTCCTTTTAAAATACCCAGTGTTTGGAATTACACTTGGTTCTTTTATGATTCTTCGTCAAGGCCCAGTATCCCTTATTTAGAGAAGCAGTGGAGGGAGTGAGAGAAGTGCATGCAGATCTTGTGAAAAGGGGGGCTATTAAGGAAATAGCTTATTCCCCAGTCAGTCCTCCTATCTTACCTGTGAAAAAGGCAAATGGTACTTGTAGGTTTGTACAAAATCTGAGAGGTGTCAATGCAGCCATACATCCCAGGGCTCCTATTGTACCCAATCTGATTATGATTCTGGCTTCCATACCAGCAGAAGCCAAATGGTTTTCTGTCATTGACTTGGCTAATGCATTCTTTTCTATTGCAATAGATCCATATTCCCAGTACTGGTTCACCTTCACCTTTCAAGGGAAACGCTGGACCTGGACAGTGATGCCCCAGGGCTATACAGAGTCACCTAGGATGTATGGGCAGGAGCTTGCAAAGAATTTGGAGGGGTTCACTGCACCTGGGGGCAGCACATTGGTATAGCATGTGGATGATTTGCTGCTTTTCTCTTACCCTCATAAGTCATGTAAACAGGACACCATAACTATGTTAGACTTCCAGGCAAAAAATGGGCACAATGCCTCGAAAGAAAAGCTGCAGCTGGTGTCACAAAGGGTAAAATACCTTGGACATGTGTTGACAAGCGAGGGAAGGTCATTAGGACCAGACCGAGTGGCCTCCATACAGGAGATGCCCAAACCAGAGACTAAATAGCAATTGCTTTCAGTCCTAGACATGATTGGCTATTGCAGGCCTTGGATTAAGGACTATGCATAGAGGTCACAGGCCTTGGTTGATTTGACAATTGGGCTAGGACTGACAGACAGACTGACGTGGACACCCTGACTGATTTAAAACAGGTGTTAATGTCAGCCCCAGGGGATGTAATGATACACTCAAGTTATGATTCAATACAAGTGCACGATATGATTTTCTCACAATTTTTTAACAGACTGAGCGGCAGACAAACTTTTTCAATAATATATCCTTTATTTAACTTTCTAAACTGTGCAAAAAAAATTGTGATTATAGTTGAACTTATCAGTACAACTTAAATTGAATAAAATACTGTTTTTTAAAAAAATCACAAATCAAAATAAGTAAATAAAATCTTCAAATAAATAAACTAAGGCTTTTATGTGCAGCTTTAAATTTACATGTTTTGTTTAAGGAAAATGCACATCATAATTTCTATGGCCCTTGCAGTGGTTGATGCTAGTGGAGTTGAAAAAACTGTTTTTAGTGTGGTTTGCCCTTTTAATAATCTTGGTGGTGAATTGAGCTCATTATGGTGTCATTTCACTATTTCTGTACGTTATTCATCTTCTACAATGATTGCACACAGTTTTAGTCTTATCTGTGCTTTTCTCACTGTTTTTATTTATGATGACCGGAAAACCAAAATGCTCCACAATGTCAAATGCACTCGTCATCTCGCATTCGGGCCAAAACCAAAAACTGACGTGCGACGTTGACGTGAATACACAGTGACATCTGACGTCGAACTGATGTTGTGAAATCAAATGGTATATTACACAAGTTTTTCTGTTAAGTAAAGTTTACTGTTAAGTGCTCCTAAAACAGCGATTCATTTTCCACATCAGTTGGTTTAAATCGTCATACATTTACATCAATTTTTAACCAATTTGTGATTCAGTCCCCAAAGCCCGTTCGATTACCTGCAGATGGATTTCATTGAGCTAATGCCATACAGGGGATACAAGTATTGTCTGGTGATTGTAGATCTGTTTTCCAGATGGGTGGAGGCATTCCCTTGCCGTTGCCCTGATGCTCTGAGTGTGACTAAATGTCTGCTAACGGAGATGATTCCTCAATGGGGCATTCCATCTAAAATCACCACAGACAATGGTCCACACATTGGACGCAAATAAGGGCTGCAACAACTGGTCGACGTAATCGACGATGTTGACTACAGAAAATCGTTGACGTGGATTTTGTATTGCCAATGTGTCAGAAATAGAACCTGCACTGCACTGTCTGACACTCCCCCATTCGCCGTTTTGAGTGTGTCACGGATGTAAACACATTTGGTTAAACTTAATATTTCATATTCAATGTTTTTTTTCTTCAGAAGAATGTAATGCTTCATGTAATCAGTATGAAGTAATTTTCATTACCAAAACACACTAGTAATTTAGGTGTTTAAGAAAGGAAAAGAGTCAAGAGCACCACGAAAATGTCACTGGACATAACTTTATTGGTCATATTTAAAATAAAATGTGGCAAAGCAGAATACAAGCTTGGTATTGAATTTTGGCTTACAGTCCATGCACGCAAATATACGCATACATGCACTGATAAACGTGTCATTACAGTTTTGCTGTTTACTTTTGCCTTTAAAAAGCATTCGCTCTATAACTCTATTTTAACACAAACAGATTAATCCATTTCTACTACCCTCCGTAGTGAGGCTAGCTTGCTAGCGTAGGTTAACCAATGTGAAAATACCAACTTTAGAAGACAAAAAAATACATATTCACTAATATTACTCAAACAAAAAAACATCTTAGATGCCTTAATGAAAATGCTGAGCGCAAACGTGCATTAAGGAAGATATCGTATTGAAAGTGATCTCCTTCCATCTCACTGCTGCGACCTTTGTTACCTCCTCTACCTGCTGTCCATACCCTTTTCTCCAAATGGGAAACCAAAAAAATCTCATGTTGTGGTCCAGCTTTCTGCCATTTATACCATGTGATTTAGTATGACAGCCTTTCACACAGTGTCCCATCTTACAAAAGGTAATGCCTCACGCAAATGCTGGCACTTGAGTTGTATACAACTAAAAAGGCGATTCAACCCACAGTCCACTGCGGCTAAAGCCACCACTACCAAAATAATCATTAGTTGCAGCCCTAATGCAAATTGATTTGAAGCATTATTGCACCTATTACCCCTCAAGTGTAGGGATGGTGCAGAAGGCAAATCAAACACTTCAGAGATGACGGACCTGCCCTGGGTGGATACCCTATCCCTGGCTTTGTTAATCATGCGAGCCAGGACAGATCGCCAAACAGAATTGACTCCTTTAGAAGTGTTGACAGGAAGGCAGATACAGGTTTTGTTTCCCTCATGATATGTTACACTGGAGACCGTGGATGGGGATTTGCTGACTTATCTTACTGGTCTGCAGTAATGGGTGCAGCCTGGGACCAGGTTCGTGCCAATTGTAGGATTCCAGAGGGAGAGCTGCTACGAGCTGTGACACTGCTCGAACCAGGGAACTGGGTGTTAATTTGTGACTTGAGGAGGAAAAAATGGAACATGCCGAGATGGTAGGGTCCTGATGGTGACCCCACACGCAGTGAAAGTGGAGGGGCCTAGGTCCATTGAATCCACTGAGGATGCGTGTTCAACCCAGGTGGTTCCTTTAAGACTAGACCCTAAAAGGGTCACAACTGTGTTGCATTTCCATGATAGCCATTTTTATTGTATCAGTTATATTTGGGATTGATGCTATAATGTTTTGGAAAACCGCTTTCCAGCTGTTTCCAGCTGTGTCGCCCACTGTATTCCAACAGAGCCAAACCCATGACAGGTTTTGGATCGAGGGAAAAGCGAAGTAATGGATGCCAATGCTGTGGAGCTTTTGGCCCGAACAGTGACTGCTGAGCTGAATGTTTCAAACTATTGGGTTTGTCATTATATGCCCCACACTTCTACGGCATGGCCCTTCTACAGGATTTTTCTTCCATCCCTTGGAGTGGCAGACCTTCAGACAGAGGTGGCTGCCCTGCAGACTGCAGTTGGAAAAGTGGCCAATCAGACACTTGACACTGTAAAGACCATTAAGGTTAAGCAGGTAGCTCTGCAAAACCTATTAGCTGAGAAAGGTGGGGTTTGTGCTATAGTTGGGAATGAATGTTGCACGTACTTCCTTGGTTCCTCTCAGGCTGTGCAGGATCTAGAGGACAGTGCACAAACAGATGTCTGAAATACATGAGGAGCATGGCCTGTTTGAGTACACCTGGGACAATTGGTTCTCCTCACTGATTCCGAGTTTATCTGGGGTTTTCGAACCATTCATTTTTAGTATATTGCTTTTTCTTGTAGTATTGCTACTAATCATATTGCTGTTTAGATGTTGTTCTAGTATTCTGTCTTCCCAGGCAAAATCTGTTATGGTCCTGCAGGGTCCCCCTGCTCCACAGTTGGATAATCCTCACATCCCTGCTTGGCTCTATGAACCATAGGCCCAGGTTGTCATCAATGTGACCAGCAATGGCAACACTGCTGGTGACTCGTGCTCCATCCAACCATGATCAGCCTGCTTTGACCCATTACGCTTTCATCTGGAACATGGAACCAAAAGAATAAAGGCCATTATTGAGGCCCTGATTGGCTATTGCCATCCATGGATTCAGGATTTCGGCCCAACCCCTGCAAAACTTCATGTATGTTAATGGATGACACACTGACATGGACAGAGGAAGGAGAACGTGTCTTCTCTGACCTGTGATGCCCCGGCATTAAGGATACCAAATTTCAAATGGCCATTTCAACTGCGTGTGGATGAAAAAGGGGGATTCATGTCAGCTGTGCTGGGAGGAGGACATGGCGGGTGGTTCAGGCCTGTAGCTTATTATTCAAGGAAATTAGACGCTGTCACATCTACCCTCCCAGCGTGTCTTAGAGCAGTGGCCATGGCAGCAGAGGCAATCCTCATGTCTTCATATCTAGTACAGATGCATCACCTCCAAGTTCATGCCTCCTACACTGTGTATGTCTTTTTAACACAAGTGAAAACATCGCACCTGACAGTTGCCAGGCTTACACATTATCAGAATGGGCTGCTGACCCAAGCTAATTGTGATCATTGTGTGGTGCAGTACACTCAATCCTGCTACATTAATCCCTAAAGAGACGGAGGGAGAAGAGCACAACTGCGTAGAAGTGATCCAAGCTTTATCAAAACTAAGAGATAATTTAGAGGAAGACCCCCTGGAAGGGGGGGAGTTTGTGTGGATGGATGTGCCCTCAGGCTAGAAAACAAGCTTAATTAAATGAATGTTCTTTAGCCAAATCAACAATGGTAAGTATGTAAAAACTGTAGCAGCTGGAGATTTCAGTCAACTTTACACAAGATAAAATATTAGATTAGAATCAAAGTGTCTCTCTTTAACAGACTCACCATGCAGATCAAAAACCCTCCAATGCAGTGGACCTGTACTGTAAGTTTTGCACATTCAGTGCTGAAAGAAGAGGCTATCTATTGAAGTATTACAGCTTAAAAAAATTGTACTAAACTCGAATATCGCCACTTCCTTGCCTTTATAAGGAATGTTTTGCACATTTAAATCATTTAATGCCTTCACGGTACACCTATCAACTTGGCATACACAAACTATGACTTTGAACAGCAATGCACTGAGGCCAAAATGAAATGGCTGATCACCAGAGTATCTTGGAACTAATAGAATTATTAACCAATCAATCTTTGAAGGTCTAATAGGAAACACCATGTTATTCTAATATTTTAAAATGTTTCAAAATGCTTCTCCATAGGACACCACAAAAGAAACAGCCTTGGCCTCTCTGATAGTTGGTGTGTTGACTGTCATGAGTGAAGATAGCCCAAGTTCTGTGTCCATATTCACAGCCATTGTTCTAGAGGAAGGTATTGCCATGGATAATATCAAGGACTTTCCTCAGGCAGTTTGCCTCTTGTTTGGGCTGACGTATGCATTACACTTGGACTATCCAAAATGCATGGCTAACACTCTGCAATTCATCCAAATGGTCATGCTGTCTCTGCAAGGCAAAAGCCTCCCACCAAAATTATTAACACTTAAGAACAGTCTGTTGGTTATGAAAGTTGCACTTTTATCTAATAATTATTCTCTGAGAAGGTTGAGTGCCTGCTTCTATATACTAATTGAAAGTTTATTTAAAACTTACATTTTCTAAGTAAATAGTTTATTTTGTTTTCCTGAAATGCTGACTGAGAAGATGACATGAAACAACCATGTCAAACAACCAAGGATATATGTCATTAAAGCGTTTGAGGTCCACATGGTGGTATTATAATTTTTTGCATAGAATTTTGTTTTTTACTTTATCTCACTGCAGTACCTGATTACTTTGTTGCTCATACCTTAAGTTTGAAATACATGTTTTAAGCACTTCAGCATTGGTTTTCACCATACCTTAAGAAGGACATTGCTGCCTTGGAAAGGATGCAATGTAGGGCTACGAGAATGATTCCTCATCTTAGAGGAATGATCTTAGAGGGGACATGATCCAGGTATAAAAGACTCCTCAAATGAGCTTGATGGGCCGAATGGTTCCCTCTCGTTTGTAAATTTCTCATGTTCTTGTTCTAACAGGTTAGGGTGCAGTTCAGCCAAATAGCTATTTCGATATTGGTTTAAATACTAGACGTCGTGGCCAGGTTAGAAAAAGTGGAAATTAGTGGGAGAACATTTAAAAAATTATTTGAGGAAGCATTTCTTTACACAATGCGTAGTTGGAGTATGGAAAAGTCTTCCTGCTAGTATAGTGCAAGCTAAAACCCTGGGTTCCTTTAAATCAGAGCTAGATAAGATTTTAACAACTCTGAGCTATTAGTTCTTCCCAAATGAGCTTGATGGGCTGAATGGCCTCCTCTTGTCAGTAAATTTTTTATGTTTTAAATAAATGTCTGGAGGTGTCACATGTTCATATTTGATGTCGGAATGGGAACACCTGTGCACCTAGGAAGAGCATAACCATTATACCATGTTTAACCTAGTTTTGGAACTAGATTTTGCATTTCTAAAATAAATGTCAGCTGAAATATCTCTATGTGTGACGTGTGTTGACGATGTCATCAACCCCAGAAGGTTAAGATATGGTGACCAAACCTGCACACAATATTCTAGGTGAGTTTTTACCAATATGTAATCGTAGCATCACCACCCTCGACTCCACACACCTAGAGATGTAACCCAACATCCTATTGGGCTTTTGTATTGCTTCCCCACACTGGCAAGAGTGGGACATGGAAGCATCAACATATACACTGAGGTCTTTCTCAGTGAAACCCATAAAATATATGTACTTTATATTTCTGCTCCCTGCATGGATTACCTTACATTTATCTATGTTAAATTTCAACTGCCAAGTATCAGCCCAATCACTAATTAAATCTAGATCCTGTTGTAGCCACTCTGCTGCTAGATCAGTATCTGCTACACCACCCACCTTTGTGTCGTCTGCAAATTTAACCACTTTACTGTATGCATGTCAATATCATTAACGTAAATTAGGAACAACAGTGGTCCTAAAATTGAACCCTGCGGTACTCCACTATGAATGCAGGCCCACTGTGATATTGTGTAATAACTACTCACTGCTTCCTGTCTGTTAACCAGTTATCGATCCAAGCTGCTACAGTTCCTAAAATCCTCGCAACTTTGAGCTTAATCAAGAGCCGTTTGTGGGGGATAACATCAAAGGCCTTCTGGAAATTTAAGATCACATTGTAGGCCTTTTTGTGATCAATTTCTCTTGTAGTTTCCTCACAGAATTCAAGTAGATTCATTAAACAGGATCTACCTCTCCTAAATCCATGTTGGCTATCCCTCAGAATGTTATTTGAATCCAAGTAGTTTACCATTTTCACTTGGATTATAGCTTCCATTACATTTCCAGTCATGCAAGTTAAACTGATTGGCTTATAGTTCACTGGATTACTTCTATCCCCTTTTTAAATATGGGTGTTATATTAGCATGCTTCCAATCAGAGGGTACCACACCAGCAGATAACTATTTCTCGAATAGTAATGGTTGGCTAATAATATCCCTCATCTTTTTTAAAACTATAGGTAAGATCCAATTAGCTCCCTACGATTTATTTATTTTGAGTTTAGGCAGGTTTTGTACCACATCAGCCTCAGTTATACATACAGTACTGTGCAAAAGTCTTAGGCAGTCCAAAGAAATGTAACACAATAAAAACTAGTAATAATCTCTTCTGTTTTCTAAAAAGCTACTGATATCTAGTTGGATAGCTAGATGAACCCCGCTTCAGTTCCCAAACCTCTCCTCAGTGGCACCTCAGCCCTTCCATGATTTTGTTAAATTTCACCAACAACTCAATTAATTAATTAAATAAATTGGTTTAAAAAGTGACAGATTGACTAGCTGTATGAGGTGTGCTAGTGGCCTAGTCAAAAAATACATAGCTGTACTGGATGGTTACTACAAACACTGAGGTAATTTTAGCAGAGGATCAGAAATGGCTAAGCTAACACACTTTGACAGGCATAATATCATAGTTTTACACCAACACAAGGATAATTTAAACATCATTTTCTTTTCCTGTCTAAGACTTTTGCACAGTACAGTATATTGGTCATAGACACGCTGTATTCGTACTAAATGGTGGCAAGTTACTTGTGTTCTTTACTGTGAATACCCATGTAAAATAATCATTAAACTCATTTACTATATCAATTTTATTTTCAATTATAAGGCCCTTATTACCCTGTAAATTAATGATTTCAGCTTTTAGAGCTCTTTTGGAGTTAAAATATTGGAAGAAACTTTTATTGTCATCCTTAGCCTCCAATGAAATCTTCCTTTCCACATTGCTCTTGGAGAGTCTAATGTTATTTATTTAACTCAACCTGTAGACTTGGATACTCCAGCTTTATTTTGAAATCATTAGTTAGTAAACCACCTTGTTTTCAGTTTCCTAGTTTAGTTTTGCTGGAAACAGGTATGAAGTCCTCTTGCACTTGCAACAATGTGCTTTTAAAAGATTTCCATGCCTTTTCAACAGTTTTACTATTTAATTCCATCCAGTTTACAATTTCTAGTTTCTGTCTCATATCAGGCGTATGGCAATCTTACTAGTGCCCTGAATAGGATGCATGAGGTGGCTAAGGCATTGTGAAGGGATGAGACCGCAACATCAGATGTTTGAATGCTGTCAGGGGTTTCTCCCATAAATGCCCTACGTACTTAATCCAAGCCAAGCAGGCCCAAGTCCGGCTCCCATGCTCCAATTCCCAGCAATATCAACTTGGAAGAGGGAGTTCTGTAAACACAGTTGAGGCAACCCTGGTGGGGCTTAGCTTCTAATGACTGCCTGAGTTACCAGCCTGTCTAACCCTTTATGAGTCAGTAGGTGCAGCTGTGCTGGCACACTTTTGGGTGTCTAATTGCTTAGAAGTCCCCTTTTGGTTCGGACAAACTGTAAGATCAAAAGCAGTAACAGCAGAACCACAGATAAGCTCAACCAAAAGAAAGCAAATGGTAAGTACCCGGCCCTGGAAGACCTCTACTGACCACACTCAGAACTCAACTTAAGCCTTAATGAGATTGTGTGTAAAAAGGCATGTATAAAAGGCATTTATTCATTTATAATACTACATTAACACAAGACAGACATACACTCAACAGAAAAAAAACAGAATAAACAAAACAGAATGGAATGTGAAAATGCAGTGGAAATGCAGTGACCCAATTAAAATGGGTAACCTTAAAAAGGAAATACGGTTGTGCGAAGCAAGCACACAATTTTGAAACACAACATTTTGAAATTAATTACATATTCATTAATTATTATTTAATGCTGATTATTAACAATTGTCATGCAGAATGATCGGCTCCTACAAACTCAACTGCAGTATCCCCATGAGTCTGTTAATGTGAGACGTAAATGGGATTTACTAATTACTAGTATTGCTTAGTAACCTGGGTTAGAAGGCTCGTCCAGTGAGCTGCATCACCAGATGCAGATAAATGATTGGTAGCAAAGCTCCCCTCACGGCCGATGAGAGAGAGTCTTGTGATATTTCAGGCGAGTTTGAGGTTTCAGAGCTTGTAGCTAGATCACACAGAGGCAGAGACTATTGTGAGCACTCGATGAACGGAGGCTGGGGTTGTGTAAAAGACATGCATTTATTCCTCACACTACAACTAACATAAACCAGACATTACACTTAACACAAACAACAAACAATGGAATAGAAACAAACAAAGTAATTATGGAAATACTGTTCTGCAAAACAAGCACGGTTTGTGGAAACACAACCCTAAAGTCATATAGCAGGTTAACAGAACAGCTTAGGTTGTTAGAATGAAAGAAGAGCTGCAGAATGTCTTGGCAGTTGGTGGCAGAGGCTGAAGAGCTGACGGTATGATGACACTCAGGAAGGTGCGACGTTGTTGGAGTGGAGCCCAGCAAGACCCCCTGGAAGGGGGGGTTTGTGGGTTGGTGTGGCATGTCCCAATTGACCTGCTCTCCAGAATGGATAATGTACACCTTAATTCAGTTCTTTTAAAGCAGTATTGTCGAACACAAAGAGCTGGCTAACGGGCCACAAAGATCAGATAAGGCCACAGAAGAATGTGGAAGAGAAGGGCGGGGTTTGTTAAACAAAGAAAGAAGAATCTCTGAAAGTTAGGACACACTGAGATACCTGGTTACACTATTTAATTTCCAAGATTCTTCTGGTATAACCATGAGGACATATATGCAATGGTAGCTATACATACACCACATTCCAAATTATTATGCAAATGATATTATTCTCTGATTTTCCTAAATAGTCGATGCAAATGACAGTCAGCATAATTTTCAAGTAATCAACCATTACAGTATAATTCGAATGTTACTGAACAAACCTCCCAATGATAACAGTATGTTTTCCAAAAATAAAAAACTTAAAATGCCCTGTTCCAAATTATTATGCACAACAGAGTTTCAAAACATTTTATAGGTTGTAAGGAACTGAAAATGGTCATTTGTTG
>JAODKE010000020.1:11684017-11694493 GCA_026779605.1 Mormyrus hasselquistii | reverse complement strand
GATGGATGGATGGATGGATGGATGGATGGATGGATGGTTGGTTAAGTACAACCGTAGGTGTACAGATGCGTAGGAGCTTAATTGTAGACATGTCAATCAGGTTTAAGCTCCGTAAAAAGATAACAGGTAAGTTAACCTGTCTTCAACAAAAATGGAAAGTATCAGAGGAAGATTGAGGGTGAGGATGAGAGGGGGAGGCTATGGAGGAAGAGAAGGAGGTAGAGGAAGAGACCGAGGTAGAGACCATAAAAAAGAAGAGGAAGACCGTGAGTAAAGAAGAAAAAGACCAAATTCATCAAATGAAATATGTGCTACACTAGTTGACCATGTGATCATCCATGGACTAACACTGAGGAAGGCTAGACTAAGAATTAAGCAAAGTTTTAGCAGCCACACAGTGGCATCAGTAATTGACATTTTGTCAAGAACATAAATTAAAAATGTCTTCTGACTATAGTAAATCAGTAGCTTAGAGTATGCACAACATTGGCACTTTTTGGTACCCATCCCTGTAATGCTTTACAGTTGGCTACAGGTATTTTGTTTGGATTAAGAGTTGGGAACACCAATGAGGAAGGGGTCCCATTTTCACCCAAGAACAAGAGAGAGCAATCATTAACATGGTTTAAGCTAATAACGCAATAAGACTTACAGATGTTCAAACCAAAATAGTGGTCACACGGTTTTGAATAAATGTCTATCTGTCAACGCTAACCTGAATCCTTATTGGAAGTTATCCCATGACGTTACATTTGAGTTTGCACTTTTTGTTTTTATCACTACAGGGATTCTGTAGATCGGTCAGAGCAAAGTCGTAAAAACCTGGCGGCTTTAGTTTTTTGTTGAAACATTTTTATGTTTTGTTTCATAAAACATACTCTTTTTAAAATTGTAGTTTTTTTTTTCTTCAACTCATCATTAAGAAGGTTTAAACCTCATGGTGTGGGTAACTTCATTTCATTCTCTTTAATATTACATTTACATTTACAGCATTTGGCAAACGCCCTTAAATAATGCTTGGCAAACCAGCATTTGGCAGACGCCCCTAAATACTGTAATATTCATATTTAAAGTGAACACGGGTTGGAAGCAACTGGAAACTTTATGTACTGTGCCCTTAGTCCACTGACTAAGGTAAGTTTTGCTATGTTTAAATGTAAATATTTTCAGTAATTAATTTTTTTATTCATGTAATGCATTTATCTGTTTTAGTTTGTAGTTTTCTCCGTGTTTCACTGTGACATGCTTGGTAACAGCCTGGTGTTCAGTGCGCAATTTCACCCAAGATAATTAAAGTAAACACCTGTTTGGACTTCTTGGGCCGCATCACTTAAAAAGCATCAAGTTCAAATGAAACAACTTTCAGAGAAGTGCTTTGTGCTGCCATCACACATAATGGGATCCTAATTTTCACATTTTTATGCAGATTACACAATATCTTCAAAGTAGCATAACAAATAGAAACATTATCATCTGGGTCACATATATCTTTCCATATATCACACTGATCTCCTGGTCCAAAACTGGTTTCATCAAAAACCACAATTTACAGTCCAAGACCTTCCATCATACTTCCCCTTCCTAAACCCCTCTGCAAGGTTGTGGAAGGTTTATAATTTCCAGCCTTCTGTCCAGATACCCTTCATTCAAGCCATGGAGGAGGCCTCTGACCAAATTGATGCAGCATCTGTTCAAGGATGGATTTGACATTCAAGAAGGTTCTCCCCGGGATTCCCTAGCAAATTGTCTGCTTTGTTTCTTTGTTGTTCAACGGTACTGGATACAGTAATTTATGCTTTTGTCTCTCCAAATGTGTCTGCTGAGTTACAGTGGTATGTACAATAGTAGTATGAAAACTGGGCTATGTTTTGTTCTGAAAATGTTTTGTTATGATGCTCAACAATTTTTTTTTTGTAGAATTCATGTTGTGGAATGTTTGGTGAATTTATTTTTGTACTTTCTCATGTGTGCAGTATTATGATAAAATAGAATTTTCATAGAAAGTATGTTCATTTTTGACTGGAATATTTAATTTTGCAAAAGATTTGGAGTGTTTTGCTACTTGGGTGTGTGGTTGTGGTAATTGTGTGTAGTATTTTAAGAAAATGAGCCCTGTTTTTAAAATTGCTTGAGTAATTGAAAATAACTGTAAGTAACACAATACATTCCTCTTACTGATTTCAATAAAGACTGAAATGCATGCATGTGGGCTATTCCACATCCCACGGTCTGGCTAATCACACTACAGGAATGTGAAAATACAGAGACTGGAGGGCCATGAGGGACTGGCACACAGGAGAGGGGCACAGGGGGAGGAGTACACAGGGAAGAGGCACAGCGACAGGTAACACGAGAGAGGCAGACACAGGGCAGAGGGGACGGGGGGCACATTGGGGAGATTGCACAAAGGGGAGAGAGGCACATGGGGGAAAGGCAGATGGGGGAGGGGCACAGGAGAGAGGGGCACATGGTAGAATATTAAACATTTTTAAAAATACACTATGTGTTTGAAAGCTGTTTCCTTAAGGTTTTTTGTCAGTCTCTGCAGTTTATCAGTTGACTACCCACTTGTGTCTTTCAATTATGGAAAGGCAATATCATTTTAACTTTATTTATTCCATCGTAGTTCATACATAAATTACATGAATGGTAGCATGATTTATTCAATTTTCATAATTTAGATCCTTCCCTTCTCCATTTCTCAGAAGAATAGAGTATAACAAGATTTCAGTATTGTTCATGAAAAAACATGTCCTCTGTAGAATCTATTAGTTAAGTTCTCCCCAAATGAGCCTGATGGTTCGAATGGCCTCCTCTCGTTTGTAAATTTCTTATGTTTTTATGTTTTAATCAAGCAACGTGACCAGTAGAGAGATGGATAATAAATATTTTTTATCTAATTCCTATGAGATTTCATAATGGAGCCAAGAGATGCACAGCCAGGGTAACAGAATAACATTGTTCTTCAGCCATTCATAAAGCCCTTACAACCACTTATTTTGAACACGGTTGCTGGGGGCCCTCAGGCAGTACAGGGCACAGTCTTAATGTAATTGCTGTCCATTACAACACACTATCAGCAATTTAGAGATGCCAACTAGCCTAACTGTACATCATTAAACTGTGGACATAACAATTTTGAACCATGGCGGTACAATGAAAAATTACATTGTCCCAAATTACTAAATATCATCATCATCCGTGTGGCCTACCTGTAGTGAAATGTTGCCCAATCTGTCCTAAATGGTCAGGATGTGGTCTGTGTGGTATGCACCAAGATAAGCATGGTTGTGGAGAACTCCATTATTCGTGATAGCAGCACATATTGTAATGTTTCCCCCACAGGGACATCCACAGTGGCACATTCGAATCCATTTCCAATACTCTCTTATAGGAAAAAAACAGTGAATATGATTTAGTTTAGTACTGGGAAAATGTTGTACTGTTTGTTGTGTACCGTAGTCAATCTTGTACTTACTTCCACATAATCATGCCTCAGATCTTTGATTCTTTCTGAGTTTCTCTGAAGAGGCACCCTGTAAATCTGTGTCAAGTGTACTTTGTGTCAGTGGAGAACAGGCCTTTTATCTTTTATGATGTTGCTTTGAATCTCTTTAAGTCTTATAGCATTATTTGCCAAAGGCAAGTTTATTACTGTTGCCTCCTGTGCCTGAGCCACATAAAGTGTTATATATGGCATACATATAAAGACGGTCCTCTACTTATGAATGAGAAATGTTCTGAACACAAATGTTCTGATATAGAAATGTTCTTAAGTTGTTATTCAACATCATTTTAAGGGTATATGCAAAAGATCTAGGTTGCTGGGAGTACGCACGCTACACTGCTGCACGGAGTAGCGGCCAGACGTTGTACTACCCGGAATTGGCAGGCAGAAAAAAAGAATTTATGTCGAGGACAGGAAACAGAAGCCCAATGAACACAATTTGGATTTATAGTCCTCTTCGTTCATATGTCTGAAAGTTTGTAAGTTGAAAATACTGTAGTGGAGCGTCTGTATTTTTTGAATTACATATACAGAGTGGGCAGACGTAAATATAGGCAAAAGGGGTTTATTGGGGGAATCCACAGAACAGCAACAAACTAACATTAATGACGGATCTGGGGAAAACGAACTCAGACGAGGACTAAATACACAAGACTTTGCGGGTCTGTTTACTTGACCTGTTTCTTGATGGGTTGGCATGTTTGAAGCATGTGTTTTATTGCCAGCACATGGTGAATGATGAAAAGGAAAACTCAATAAATGCATTTTGAAAATGAGAATGTTACAAAGATTTGGTTTTTCCTTCTTTTCTGTCCTTATTTCATAGGTGAAATTACCAAGTTGGAACAGCATGAACAGCCCAGCTGGTCGTATATGGCACATTCACAACATGAACTGGGAAAGAGTTATTTTTTAAAAACACCTGTTTTTGAGTTCACTGGGTCTGTATGCTCATTTTAGCCAATGGACATATTTTTCCTATAATGATAAGGTGGTCTGGGTTTCCCAGGGTTATAGTGGTCACATTTTGATTGCTGAGGTAACTAATAAACAATTAGGTTCTTTGGCCAGGTGGCATGCATGTTAGCCAATTGGTGCATGGGTGTGGATTTTTGAATGACTGTGTTTGGAAATGGCAAAAAGTGTCAGATTTAAGGCTCAATATTACTTTATTGTCATCGGCAGCTTCATACATGTACAAAGAGTGATGAAACAACGTTTGTCTATGGCTCCGGTGCAACATATAGTACACTTAACATCACAGAAACAGGGCGTGCAAGCTGCAAACAGGTAGTAAGTAAATAGTGCAGAGATAATAATAATAATAATACATTTTATTTCCACCGCCTTTCAAAACACCCAAGGTCACTTTACATAGCAGTATACAAAATACATAATGAAATGTAATATACTGTAACTTAACTTACACAAAACTAAAAATTTAACAATTAAAATGCATAAAAGTATTAATTAAACTACATATGCCAACCTGAACAGATGAGTTTTTAAACGTGATTTAAACGTGCTAATGGAATCAATCTTGCAGATGTCAGGTGGGTGGGAGTTCCACAAATAGGCTGCAGAATAACTAAAAGCTCTACCTCCCATTGTAGTCAGACGAGTGTATGGAACTACAAGATGGATAGATGATGAAGATCTGAGGGAACGAGAAGGTATATTGATTTGAATAAGATCCGACAAATATGATGGAGTGAGATCATGAATAGCCTTAAAAGTCAAAAGCAGAATTTTAAAATGAATGTGATACATAATGGGAAGCCAATGAAGTTCCTGAAGAACAGGAGTAATATGATTAGTAAAAGGAGTTCTAGTAATGATACGAGCAGCTGAATTCAGAACCAATTGAAGTTTTTTGTAGAGATTTTAAAGGCAGACCAAATAGTAGAGAATTACAATAATCAATATGTGTTGTGACCAAAGTATGGACAAGTATGGCAGTTAATTTTGGTGAAAAAGACGGACGAAGACGATTTATATTTCGGAGATGAAAACAGGCAGACCGAGTAACATTATTTATATGAGCTGTGTAAGACAACGTGCCATCCAAGATGACACCCAAACTTTTAACCAGAGGGGAGGGAGAAACGATGGAATTATCAATATTAATGAAACAACTGTATACTTTGGGTAAGGAAGATTTTCTACCAATGAGGAGAACCTCAGTTTTACCTGGATTAAAAAGAACCCATATGAATGTATTTGGTACAATCAGAGACATAAGATTTAAACCAATTGAGTGGTGTACCAGTAATCCCAATAAAAGCTAATCTTTGAAGTAAAATATCATGAGAAATGGTGTCAAATGCTGCGCTTAAGACAAGTAGAGTAAGGATAGTTAATAGTCCAGAATCTGCTGCCACCGTTAGTTATTTTAACTAGAGCATTTTCGGTACTATTCAGAGAACGGAAACCAAATTGAAATTGCCCATAAAGATTGTTGTTAGCTAAGTGAGTATGAACCTGAATTGCAGCTATTTTTTCAAGAATTTTTGAAAGGAAAGTTAAACTAGAAATTGGACGAAGGTTATGAAAATCAGTGGGATCTGAACCGGGTTCCTTGAGTATAGGACTTATAATAGCTGATTTAAGCAATGATAAATCTAAAAAATTGCATTAAAGAATTACAAAACTCAGTATAATAAAAATGTGAGAGGAACATATCCGGTGATCGTAGAGTTTACTAAAGAAAATAAAACTCTAGTGTTCCCCTCACCAGCCATGATTAAACTAGCATAATATTTGGATTTTGCACTAGAAATTTAATCCTTATAACTAAGAATATGGTCCTTGTATATATCTTTATGAACAACAAGTCCAGTATTCATATAGAGACGCTCCAAACAACGAACTTTTGGTTTCATTTGTCAAAGCTGAGGTGTAAACCATGGGGCAGAATGAGTGAAATAAACAGTCCAGGTTCTTGTAGGAGCTACGGTATTTAAGAGTGTAAAGACCATTATTATAAAAGAAAACCAATTCATCACTAGAAGAAGAAGAACTGTTCAAAAAATGAAGATTATTAATACCATTGCAAAGCAAAATAGGATCAACAGACTTAAGATTACGGAATTTAATAACGTGGTAATTTAGTTTTATATAAAGTTAAGTTAGTAGTAAAAGAAATTAACTTGTGATCAGGAATAGGAAAATCAACTGCCTCACAGTTACTAGGAGTAATACCAGAGCAACAGACCAAATCCAATATATGACCCTTAGAGTGGGTACATGAATGTATTGCTGCAGACCAATACTATCAAGGCAAGATGTAAAGTCCTTGGTCAAAATAGACTTAGGATTGTCCATATGTATATTAAAATCTCCCAGTACTATTACATTGGGGCATTGTGAATATATATAAGAAATAAAAGCAGAGAACTCATTTATAAAACCATTATTAAGCTTAGGTTGGTGGTAAACAGTAGAAACTATGACCAGATTAAATCCATTGAATTGTATAGAGATTGATTCAAACAAGCAATAAGAAGGTGTGGACACCAGTGAAACCTTCCACTTTTTACTGTAAATTGTCGCAAGGCCGCCACCTCTTCCTAGTTCACGGGGCTGACAAACATAAGCAAACCCCAGTGGAGTACAGTCATTAAGCTGAGAAAAGTCTCCAGGGTCCAATGGCTTGTGGTATGAAGCTGTTGTACAGCCTAGTAGAGGCAGAGCGGAAGCTCCGATACCATTTTCCACACGGTATGAGAGAAAGTCCGTGTAGCGGGTGGGAAATGTCCTTTACAATGTTTACGGCTTTGTTGTAGCAGCGAGTTTGGAAAATGTCTTTTGGGGGGGGGTAGGGGCACACCGATGATCTTCTTAGCTGCTCTCTAAATGAACAGTGCTTGACCTTCTGAAATCGATGATCATTTCTTTTGTTTTGTCTACATTTAGAGAGGTTGTTGCTCTTGTACCACTGAGTCACTCTTGCCACCTCCTCCAATATGCAGATTCCTGTGTTTTTTGTTTCTGTTTGTGTCTAATGACCACATATACAAAAGGAGCCATATTTGGATTGCCTGTTGATTTCCTTTATTTTTCCTTTTACTTTATTCCCACCTAGTAGTGTGAATAAAATGGATGCGGCAAGAGGCAGAGGTAGGAGACGTTGATGTGGAAGAGCAAGAAAAATTGTTTCTGATGAAATCAGAGCCACAATAATTGACCATGAGTTAAATCATAGTCTGTCCTCAGGGATGCAGGTGTAAGGATACAATCTAACTTGCCTAGATCCACAGTGGCATCAATAGTGAGGATTTTAACAAGTAGTCTATTATACAGCATTTTTACTGATTGATGTGTCCATATATACATGTACAGTACTATAGTAATATGATTTGACATAGTGTCTTGGTTCACTACTATGGGCACTTACTGTACATCCCTCAGGGTAAGGGGAAGAATATTTACAACTGAACAGGTGGATTCAATAGTTGAGATGGTCATTGCCAGCTACAGTATCAGGCTCAGAAAAAATATGTGACAAAATAATCGCAGACAATGACATATTTTCAAATATTGAGAATGTTAGCACTACAACTGTTGCACCAGTGCTGCAGAGACACCAGATGAGGATGAAAGAATTATACACTGTCCCATTTCAGAGGAACTCAGAGCCAGTTAAGAAACTCTGGTATCAATATATCCAGGTGTTGACATAGATTTGGTATCTATGGTGATTCTGAACAGTACAACACACACAGGCATTTTTGCATTCTCTAATTTACTGTAGAGAGTCATGGAGCTTGAAGCCATTAAAGATGAACACACAGATATCTTTGTGGATGAGGTCGGTTTCAACTTGGCAAAAAGATGCGACCTTGGAAGAAATGTGATAGGGAAGAAGACAACTGCAGATGTTCCTAGCCAGAGGGGGGCTAACATTACCATGTGTGCAGCAATATCTAATGACGGACTGCAGCTGCAGAAGGCCATCATTGGCCTATACAATACAGTATACCTTTTTGTTTTTCTTGATGAAATGTATGAAAAACTTTCAGCAGCAAAATGGAAGAATTTACCAGTATTTTTGATTGTGTGAAACAATGTGGCCTTTCATCATTCCCGCCAAGTCACAGAGTGGTCTATTGCCCACCCGAGGATGATGTCATTATTCTTGCCACCACACTCTCCATTCCTCAACCCCATTGAAGAATATTTTTCGGCATGGGAATGGAAGGTATATGACCACTGGCCACATGATCAGATGTCGCTTTTAGATGCAATGGTTGCTGGGTGTATAGACATCCATGTAGAGGACATCCAGAGCTGGATAAGACATTCAAAGAGATTTTTTCCTCGATGTATTGCAAGAGAAAATATTCGGTGTGATGTCAATGAAAATCTATGGCCAAATGCAAAGGACTGAATGGATTAGGCCAGGTCAACAGTATACTTGATTATAGTGCTGTAGTTCTCGAGACCAATTTTTTGTGGTCTTGGTCTTGTCTTGGACTTGACTCTATTTCGTCTCGGTCTTGTCTTGGTCTTGATTCTATTTGGTCTCGGCAATGTCTTGGTCTCGGTTTAGGCAGTCTTAACTACAACACTAAAGAGTGTATATGGTTATATGATGTATTTGTGTACCTATCTGGTATTTGTTTGTGTGGGTGTATTATTTAATTATTACAGTGGTGTTATTTGACATAATAAATATATATAGCATCTGTCTATGGGCATTGTGTTGAACAAGCATTCGTTCTATGCTTTATGGTAAGTAATTTTAGTGATGTTGATATCGAAGTGTAAAAATTACAGTGGGACGATTCCAGTTTATCTATTAATGGATAAAACATAGTCTATAGCATAGTTATAATTCAAATAAATTAAGTATTTTACATTCATTAGAATGTAATTGATATTATACTGTCTTGGAGGTGCAAGACAACCTGGAGGTTTATTGTATTCAATTCAAAGCAAGGGATCATTACATAGCCATATTCATACCTTACCCAAGGCCTCTGTCCCTGGTATAAAAGACTTACAAGTAATATGAACATTTTTCTGGTACATCCCATCTCTTTACCTTGACAAGGTCTGATAAAATGGTAATAGGAGAAGATTGCTGAGATTATAATTTTCCATCAGCTCTCGTAACTATGACAAACTGAGAGATTTTAAATGAGACACACATGGACAATATAATTGAAAAGATAACATGAATTTGATTTAACGATTAATGACACTTTACAGCAATGCCTTTTTTCTCTACAGTTGAGGTCTATTCTAGCTGTAGTCTGTTTTCGGTCTTGGTCTTGGTCTCAACCAGCTTTGGTCTTGGTCTCGCCTTAGTATGTCTTGGTCTTGGTCTTGGTACCCTCAAGTTTCGGCAGTGTCTTGGTCTTGATACCCTTCAGTCTTGGCAATGTCTTGGTCTCAGTTTAAGTGGTCTTGACTACAACACTACTTGACTGGATACAGTGAAACTTTACTATTTAGTGATTTTTGTTGTTTTTTTTTGTATTGAATACAAAAACTTTGAACTTTCAATAGGTGGTTGCAATGTATTTTTCTTTTCCAGTGTATTGCACAGCTGAATTTATTTACTGTATTATTTGTTTGTATTACAATGTTTACTGTAAGAAATGTCACATGTTTTTCTTTTACTTTAAAATAAAAATGTGAAAATATAGGATACAACAACACATCATATATATGCATTTTGCAACGCTTCAAGTTGTTTGTGTTTTTTCATGCATTGTACAGTACTTTGTGTGACAAAGTCGTCTTATGAGAAAGTGCATGTGCTATAAGTTTGATAGTATGTGTCACTTTTGGGTGAAGTGTGAAGTGTTTCGGTGGTTTTTTGATTTGAAGAGCTCATACACTTGTTTGCAAGTTGTGTTGTTTAAAGGCAACATTTGCTTTTGTTTCATATTTTAAATGTTTTGGCATGGTTAGAGCCTTTTGCAAACAAAATGTGTCACTTTGACCATGAGAGCCAGTGT
>JAODKE010000020.1:11648294-11660567 GCA_026779605.1 Mormyrus hasselquistii | reverse complement strand
GAGCTATTAGTTAAGTTCTCCCCAAGCGAGCTTGATGGGCCGAATGGCCTCCTGTCGTTTGTATAGTTCTTATGTTCTTAAATATCAGTTCATTATTAAATATAAACTTTATTTTATCTAGCCAAGGAAGCATTCATGCAAGAGAAGTATTTCTGCAAGAGAACTGAAGTGAATTGTGTGGATTGCATGTAGTTAATGCAGATGATTTTATCCAAAGAAATATAGAAGTGAGGAAATCTAAAGTAGCTGAGGTTCCAATCGCAATGGGACTACCATCAACCATATCCTTCAGCACACAGAATCTGATTCCTAATCTGGTGAGACAGGCAGTCCAACCAGCAGCACTTCTCCTAGGAATAGCCAAAATGGGGAACCTAATCATTCTCTGTGGCCAGGCTTTGGAGATGTTAGTCATGCTAACAGTGACAGCCAGACCTCAGTTTCCGACTCGGTGGACTAACACTACTGCACAGTAGATTACAGATCAGCAGCTGGCTTCCTTAGGCCCAGCACAAGGCTGGAACCAGCATGCACTAATCTGAAGGTTTGTGGAATCAAGTGTAAACCATAAATACCGCTAAGGCAGTTCAGGCCCGTTTTACTCTCTGGCAAGTTCACAAAGCAACACTGCCAGTTATCTCTGAAGAACATCTTGAATATGAGTTGAAGTAAAGTCTGAGCCTTGGACGTTTATTGGGAGGAAATGTACCATTAATCATGACATTGAATATATATAAAAAAAAAAAAGTTATTTCTGTAACTACTTCTTAATTTTTAGATAAAATGTACTGATTTGTTTCCAGGAGGGGGAGAAAGGAGGAAAAAAATAAAAAGGCTTTAAGGGTTTCCATTTCTTTTAATTTTTTTTCCCATTATTCATAACCATTATCATATAGGATCTTTGGTGTTTCCACAGCACTTTATTAATCTCCATTTTACTTCTAAAATAGACAGTACAAACACCCTTAAGTCACATTTTCCTTCAAAAAAAAAAAAACTACAAATACAGTCAGCAGGTTACATGCACAAGAAGATATTTAAAACCTGTCATGGACAGAATGCCTTATAGAAAAAAATGCATGTAGAGAAACAGCTGAATGACAGCTTGTCTGCCTTTATTTCCACTCGTTTCAAAAAACAGATATGACATGATCTAGACAAGCAATTGTGTGTGGTTGCAAGATTCAAAAGCCTAGTAACATGCTCCATCATAATAAAAAGTGGTTAGCAAAAGCCTAGCTAAAAACATGTTCAAGTTGAGTGTTGTGCAAATCTAATTATGAAATGAACAAAAAAATAAAAAATTTTAATTCGCACATACCATGCTAGAAGGACACAACTGAAAACATTAGCAGAAGGATGAAAATGTGTAATACTTAAGATATTGACTCTACTGACAATCAGCAAAAAAGGCTATTTGTTGATTGGTTACATAGGTAATTAATGCCAACAAAGGGAAATGGACTCAAGACAAATCAACAACGTGTGGTAATAATCCAAAAAAAGCTGAAAGTTTTCTCAACACAACAGACTGACAAAACGTCAGGGACTCCATTTATTTTCTAATTTGCCTTCCTCCAATCATTATCAAACCACAATGAAATTAAAAATCCAATGTAGCAACAATGCTACAAAGTAACAAAGCATAGCCACAGTCTAACTACCTGCAGGTTAATTCAAGGCAAATCATGTAAAATGATTGATGAACAAGAAAAGAAACATTTAAATAAATGACAAGACAATGCTATGTCTCTCACGTAGATAGATTTAGGACCTCGGTTTAACACATTAATATGTAGAAGCAACTTGTCCTTGCTTTTGTTTTGTTTTGAAACCTTTCATGGTGGCAGAACTTGGAAGGGGGAAGCAATCTGGTGTGTATCCCATTTGTATGGTGTCATCAGTGACTCGTAAACATGTTCTCCATAATAAAATCAAAGAGGTATGCTTTTTCAAGGATCACGTTCTCCAAACAAAAACTTTTAATTTAAAATACAATTAAGGCTAGGAAGGCCAAAAGATTTAAAACTGCCATCTGCTGAGAGTGAGCTACCAAGTATGTAGGACTGTTGTCAGTAGACCATTGAGAAACGCAACTCATTGACAGAACAGAGCTTTACACAAGACTAGCAAATGAAACAATCACAGGAGAGTGTGTCAAAAATACTTGTTCTCTTTCAACTACATTGTGTACTCACTCTGATATATTCCACCATCACCACACTAAAGGCCTCGCTCCCACTCATTTCTATAAACTAGAGTACCAACACAAATTTGTGATCCCCACTGTGAGTGGCCTCAGTACTCACAGGCAGTGTCAGGAGTATCATTCTTCCTTGGTTTCTTGAACCACTGGAAGAAACCTCGGAGAATGACAACCCAGATTCTTGCTATTCCGACAGTAGCAACAAATTCAATTTCAAGCCATAACATCAGCTATTCAAAATAATAATAAAAAAATCAAATCATATAGACAAGGTTTTGGAAATTAGCAGTGATAACCAATCATATTATGCTAACAGGGCAGTATCAACAAGTGGCTTGGCTAACATCATCAAAGCAAGCTGTACATAATCACAGTGACCTGCTGCCATCTTAATGTAACTTGGTAAACAGATGGCAAATGCCTGTTGCACTTCAGCAAAGATGAATTTATTACTCTTTTTAAAACGTTTATTTACACAGGGAAGGGGTACCAAGAAATAAATACAAAGGGGCTGTCACTGCATTCATTCCATGCCTGTTCTCTGAAGCACAACGGGGGTTAAATATACTTTCCCAGACAGATTGTCAGTTACTGAGTTTTAATGCTCAGCGAAGACAAAAGAAACACACAAAGCAAACGAAAAATAAAAAATATAAAAGCACAGACATTTTGAATCACTGCTAATTTTTAAACTAAAATTAAAGACAATAGTATCCTGACAATGGTATATGAACATACATTCAACTTCAAATATAGCCCAAAAATGAATTTGAGGACATACCAGTTATCATACATTATCAGTTTGGGCCTGTATCATTAGGGATTTTCAGCATGTCCATCATGTTCACGCCATTCTCAAGGCACAATGCAACTGCACCCAGGGAGACTGGTTGTACTGCTGTTTTTAGGCCCCAAGAATAGAAATGACCATTGCTGGCTTAGACCCTATGGAGGAAACGTTGTAAAATTCAGGCACTGTTAAAGATAGGCCTGGGGTATCACACCTTGATTTACGGATGGTCCCACGGGCATTTCAAATAAGGATTCACATGGAATTTTAAACCTGCCAGCGGAACGTTTACCAAGAATTCCTAATAAATTTTTCATTTTTTTACAAACACTCTGATTTCAAGGTCTGCAGATTTTTTTCTACGTGATTTTTAAGTCATGCATTGGAGATTCCTAGATTCTGAATTTGAGTCCTGATATAGGCATTACATACACAAAATATTTTTCCAGGTAATAAACATCTTCAAGTTAGTACTCGACTATCCTACTCAAGTTCTACAGTACAAGAGTTTCACGTTGAGTATTGGTCACTGGTCAAGAACACATTTCCCCTCTTCCATCTCCTCCCATAGTCCTATACCCTCTCGCCAAACAAATGAAGGGGGGAAAATTAAATGAAAGATACAGTAATTGTAGTGAACAAACATTACAGTTCATTCTGGCAGTTATAAAAAACCACCTGCTTGATAAGACAGCTTTCTTTTGTGTTTGTGTAGACATGCACATGTAGGTTATGTATAAAGATGTACCCTTTTAGCTAGGGGTGGGGTGGTTCCGGCAACTAGGAAAATTAGATCATGTCTGGGAAAGGGCTTACAGCATTAAAGGAAAAACAAACACAGCAACAACCATCTAAACAACAATTGGGAGAGTGCTTGGTACACGACCAGTCACACCAAAGGGACACCCCCTTGGTCACAGCCCATATGCCACCATGTTGAGTTCCGAAGCCTTCTGTTCCCCCAACTAACCTTTAAACTTCTCTGTTCAAGAAAGGCTACCGTTTCATGTGCCTGAAACAGCCTGTGGGATGCTGTCTGCTTGAATCCTCACCCTACCCACCAGTGGTGGCTCACTCAGTCTTCTGAAATGCCCAGAAGCAGAAATTGCACAATTCGCAGTACATTATTTTTTATGGTACAACAACCAGCACAACAACCAAACGGAAAAAAACACTGCAACAGATCTGTGTTACTTTCTGTCATGTAAAATGATGTGCTTCTGTAATGGACAGCTGAACATACATGTCCGTTAAAAATAATTATAGTATTAAAATTATGGTGTTACATGCCATTTTAGCATACTCACTGGTGTCAGAAGTTTCACATCTCTAATCAGTGCATCACATTTTGTTCTGGAAATGACCAAAGAGATTTTCAAGTTTGTGGTCCTTGTTGAAGGGATGAGGTAACAGAGCCTGGCTACACCAGGTAGTTGGGGAAGATGGGAGGACGGGGTTGTTGGGGAAACTGGACTCTGCATGTGAAAAGGAGCCAAAACTAACCAGGCATCCTTTGGAGACAGGCAGCCTGAGGAAGAGTCTCACTACATCTCACGACCACCTCCATCTATCGTTTGGCTGAACAGTGGTCTGTTACATCCAATGCTAATTGATTCAAGTTTTACTTGATGTATGGTTCAACAAGGATTCTTTATCTCGCCATAGACACAGTTTTCATGTAGACCATAGCTATCCTTCAGCCCGCACAAATCCTCGACCAGGGCTAAGGTTCAGATGCTACGTTAAACTGCTGTTCAGAATCACGTTTCTAGACCACACACACACACACTCACATAGGCATATACACACTGCCTCACCTCTGGTTTCTTCAGTGCTTCTTGGCTGAAGGACAGGACCCCCTATCTATGGAACACTTCTGAAAACCCTGAGTCCTTTGCTAAGTTCTAGTGGTAACAACCTTGTATCTTGGGCCCAATATATGTCAAAGTTTTTGGTTAAGGACCAGCAGCCATGACACTGAGCATCTGCAACCAGACCTCTGCCAAACACGAATGAGTGGAAAAAAACAGAACAGAGCAGAACAGGCTGATACCTGATACCAACCTTCACTAAAGGACCAGTGGTCCATAAAAAGTACTAGTGCAAAGGACAGGAATGACGGTGGTCCACATCCTGACAGATTGTTTTTTCCTTTGAATAATGAATAGATTTTGTTATTGCACAGACTGTGATCACCTGTAAAATGTGCAATACAATATCAGAGAAAGAGACTGAAATGAATGACCAACACAATTTAGTTGTCACGGTCAATATGGGCCTGCTAGTTTACTTCCTCAAAATTCACAGCAATAAATGGGGATTGAAGCAGACTCTTCGGTAATGGCTCACTCAAATGCCCAATGCTCCTCCTAGCAAATGGGATAATAGTGGGCAACAAAAAAAAAGCCAGATGCTGCCAGTAGATTTAAACTGTACAATGAGAGGATTTCAAGCTGGGATTTTTCCTCCTACACTCCAAGGAACATGTCACATCACAGCTGATAGGCTAGCATTATTAAATTTGTCAAAAACAAGAAAAGTAAAACACAAAAGTATGCATCAACATGGCACTGACTGCATAACACTTGAATATGGTGGTGACATACTCATGGCACTTTGGATGGGGTTCACGTTTCTTCAAGCCCACGTGAATGAATAGACAAACCCAGTACTGGTACCGCAATAACTGGACAATTCAAGTACAAGCTAAGTTGGAATGACTGTAGTACAAGGTTCTTGTTCTCAGTTGGGTGACAGTCAAACTCTAAGATTAAGTGCAATGTAAGTAAACCTGAATAAATACCCTAGTGCTTGAAAAAGTAACAGATGGAGGAGTGGTAGTGGACTTCTGTCCATTTTTAAAACTTTTTTTGGAGGGGGCGAGAAAAGGAAATTCAGCACCTCTACGTAAACGCTGATGGAGGAGCAAACATCACCTGCCAGAATATTCCTGTGTAACACTGCCAGCCAGTCTTTAGTGCAAGTCCCTCCACAACCCCGGTGGAGGCGCAGCGCAGCCTGTACCCTATGAACTGGTGTGCCCCTCTGACTTCCTGGGCACTGTTAGTAACTGCATGCCATTCTACCTGCCATGTGGCACATCGGGATAACTGCCAATGTTGTGGTCGTTGCTGGGCGAGGCGCCATCAGTGGAGAAGGCGGAGGGAGAAGGGCGAAGCTCTGGACTGCTCTCAAAGACACTGTCAGTACCGAGGGACCCCCCTACCTCACCCCTTGAAGCTTCAGGGCCAAAGGTGGGGGTGAGCTGGGGAAAGCTCTCCAGAGACCGGCCATCACGGCTGGGGGGCCCATGAGTCAAGCGCAAGGCCTGAGAGAGCACACGTAAGGGCCCCTGGGCTGGAGGTATGGCAGAGGCTCCATCTTCAAACCGGGCTCCCCCAGCGGGCTCAGTGCCAGTCTGTGAGCCACGGTGGATGCGGTGACTGACGATGATGTTGTTGCCGAAGCCCCCCATGGATGCCATGGTGGTGCTCTGCTCTCTCTGGACCACAGCTGTCATGCCGCCCTCTGCGATGAGCCGGCGGATCCTGGACAGGGCATCCTCACCTGTGCCATACTCGCTGGCATTGTACTCAGTGCCCTCACCTGGCCGGGCAGAAGAAGAGTGATGAAGACACTCAGTGGGGCTATACATTAATTGCAACCCCCCACCCCACCCATTTTTCCAGATTTTCTCCAGGACATTTTCATGATATTTAGTTGGCCGCCTACAATGAAATGTTTTTGCCCTTTTGAATGGCTCTAGAGGGCTGAGACACCCGTGTTACTTAACTTAATAGAAAGGCCTTCAATGTTTCAAAATGCTCTGTGGACATCTTTAGGTGATTCTACATAGTTACTGAACTGTTGAACATCTTTCCACCAACTATGAATCTATACGTCCTTGACATCTGACTATCCTGCCTATTGAAACATCAATAAAACAACAATAACAATAATAATAATACATTAATAAGGTTAAAAGTCAGTTTACTGTCGATCCCAGCTCGGGGTCAGGACAATGTGATGATCAAATTTTCTGTACCAAACTGTTAATCTGTGCAGTACACTGTACGCACGAGTAACATAATGACTTTTAATCCAGCATCGTCTATGACTAATATATGTATAACTGAAGCTGATTCCATCTTACCTGTAGTTTTAAAGGAGATTAGGGATATTATTTGCTTTAACTTTACTATTTCATAAATGCTTATATGCTGGTATAGGACTTTCTGATTGGAAGTATGCTAATATAACACCCATATTCAAAAAAGGGGATAGAAGTAATCCAGAAAACTGTAGGTCAATTAGTTTAACTTGCATAACTGAAAAAGTAATGGAAGCTATAATCCAAGGAAAAAAGGTAGATTATCTGGATTTAAATAACATTCTGAGGGATAGCCAACATGGATTTAGGAGAGGTAGATCCTTTAACTAGTCAATTTGAGTTCTTTGAGGAAGCTACAAGAGAAACGGATCCCAAAAAGGCCTACGATGTGATCTACTTAAGTTTCCAGAAGGCCTTTTATGTCCCCCACAAACAGCACCTACTTTAGCTCAAAGCAGCAGGGATTTTAGCAACTACAGCAGCTTGGACTGAAAACTGGTTAAAAGACAGGAAGCAGCAGGTAGTTATTGGAGGCACAATGTCCACAGTGGCCCTGCATTCATAGTGGAATAGTAAAGGGTTCAATTTTAGGGCCAGTTTCTCCTAATTTACATTAATGATTAACGAATATTGACAACAATATATACAGTAAACTGGTTAAATCTGCAGACGACACCAAAGTGGGTGGTGTACTAGACACCGAACTAGCGGCATAGAGGCTACAGTAGGATCTTGATTTAATTAGTGACAGGGCTGATACCTGGCAGATCTAATGTAAGATAAATCCATGCAGGGAGAAGAAATATAAAGTACAGATGGGTTCCACTGAAATAAAGGTAGCTGATTATGAGAAAGACCTCTTTGTGTATGTTGATGCTTCCATGTCCCACTCTCACCACTGCGGGAAGCAATTAAAAAGGTCAACAGGCTACATCTCTAGGTATGTAGAGTTTAAGTCAAGGGAGGGGATGCTATGATTATTCAAATGGCTCCACCAAGAATATCGTGTGCAAGTCTGGTCACCTTACCTTAAAAAGGACATCGCTACCTTAGAAAGGGTTCAATGTAGGGCTACAAGAATGACTTCTGATCTTAACCCACTTAGAACATGGGGAAGGGAACAGACTTTCACTGACTAGGACACGATCACACAATTGTTTCAGTATCATACTTAATTCATTGTAAATAAATTATTTGTTACATATTTTTTTTGGCATTACACTGATCTTAATTTTATTTATATTGTAAATATGTCAGATTTATGTTTGGTTTGTAATCTGATATCAAAAGCATATACATTACAAAATGCAGTTTGGAACACTTGCAGAAACATTATGAAAGTACATAGTAAACAATGGTGCCAGTTGGTTTTGATCCCAGATATCTGATCACCAAAGTCTTGGATACATGAAGATGACTAAATGGTGCAGTTGCAACATTCAGTTGGATAAATAAATAAGAAAAACCGAACTCATGTCACTATTTCTGGTCTCCTTCCATTGAATATGTAGGAGCTCTCGTGTGTATGCATGAGCCATTCACACTAGCCACATCCCCCCCCCGCCCCCGATGATGGGGATGTATCTGGATCGCATTTCACCGCTGCGCTGTTCGTCAAATTACCATGCGAGTCCGATTTGAATAAGCGGTAATGCGGCTATTTAGAATCCGAATAGCATTCTATCACCGCAATGGAGAATGTCTGTTAAATGCTGCACTATAGTAGGCTTTTTTTTTTTAAACTGCATAGGAGACGTAGGCTAGAAAGGTAACTGAAAGTAGGTCTGTTTTGATTTGTGTGTAGCCTAAGCCTCAAACAAAGGTTATAGTGGCTCTTTAGTCAGTCAGATATTGACACCAGGTCACTAGTCTGATATCTGAACTCACGTCACTATTTCTGGCTCCTTTAATTGAATATGTAGCAACTTTCATGTGTATGAATGAGCCATTGTCACCTAGCCATGTCCCTACTCCCCTTTTGTGGCGCCGATGGGGATGTATCTGTATCGTGTTTCACCGTTGCGTTGTTCAAATTGCCAAGCGAATGCAATTTGAATACGTGCTAATGCAGCGATTTAGAATGTGAATAGCGGTCTTCGGGTGACAATGACACTACACGCCCCCGATGCAGGTAAAACAAAGTAAGGTGACATGGTTTATTTTTTGATTTAACCTAATTTTTTTAAAAAACTTTAATACTTCTGACAATGGACGTTTTGAATAGAAGACGGATTATGAATTTAGTCAGCATTTTTTTCATGTTTCTATAAGAAGATTTCAGCGAGTTATGAACTGAAAAACACGAAAAAGATGTGCGGCATCGCCGACGATGCCGTCGACTCAAGAAGGTTAATCCAAAAATATCAGATAAAACAAAAAAAAAAAACTGAACAAATAAACAGACCAGCTATACAAACACAAGATCTTCAGTGAATAGAACATTCCTAAATAAAACCATGGAAGTACAGAACATCATGGGAGAGGAGTCATGAGGGGCAGCTGATACCTGAGCCACTTGTGCCTGTGCTGGCCTCTACAGCAGTGTCCACGGAGGCATCTGCAGTACCTCCGTCCGGTTGCAGTGTAGGGGGGGGCACCACCTCGGAGTTCCTTCCTCTGCTGGTACTGACAAATGGGTCGCCAGGCGCTACAAGAATGAACACATACTGGTTAAAAGTGTGGGTGTGGTGATACAGGTAATAAGACTATCAGAAGGTCAAGGGCTGTCAGGCTGACCAAATGGCAGGTGGGCCATTTATAGCAATAGGTGCCACTCTGACTAATCTGACAATAATTCCACCACATCACATCCCATTTATAGTATTAAATGAGGATTTGAGATTCGTAGGGAATAATACACACCGATGACCAAAAACATTATGACAGCCCCATATGAAGCAGATACTATTAACTTCCTCATAAATATGGTGCGTGTCAAGGTCTGGGATGTATTAGACAGCAAACTAACATTCAATACTGATAGTTGACAGTTGGCAAAAGAATTGGGCAGGGACTGAAAATCTGAGTGATGATAATAAATACATTTTATTTACATAGAGTTTTATAGGGGCCAAATCATTATGACCAGACAACTGAATCAGAAAATCCCTGAAACAGCAAGGCTTTTGGTGAGTACTCAACAGAGCGAAGAGGAGAGAAAAACCATGATCTGCTGAAGAGGGTGCTGGTTGGCCAACACATGTCAATGAGCAAAGGCTACCTTTGCCTTGAAGTGGTATACTTGCTCTGCAACCATGTTTTGACAGGTGCCAGGCCACCTTCGTCCATTGCTCCATGTTCCAGTTCTGACATTTCTTGGACCACTTTTGGTAGGTATCGACTATGGCATACAGTGAATACCCCACAAGACATCCCGTTTCGGAGTTGCTCTGACCCAGTTGTATAGCCATCACAATTGGAACCTCATGTCACTCAGATCCTTATGCTTGCCCTTTGTTCCTACTTCTAGGAACTAATTGCTTGCCTAATATATGATGGCACCCCTGACAGGTAGCATTGTAACAGTGCCCTGTCAGTAGTTTTAAAGTTATGGTTAATCACTGTACGTGTGTTTTCTCTCTCACACACACACACACACACACACACACACACACACACACACAGACACACACACACACAGACACACCATTTGGTTTCAGATTTTTGTAGGGACTGTCTATTCATTGCTATGGGAAAACCGTAATCCCAACTATGACAACCTTAACTCCTACCTAATCCTCACCTTTACCAAAGCAACCAAACAAAATACTTTTGGCATTTAATTTTTTGATTGCTGTCATATTTTTTTTTTATAAAACCATTTTCCTCTTTGGTCTGCCCATCATCAAAATACATTGTGGTATTTAGATCTAAAAATGTAATTCACATATTAATAATCCCACCACATCCCATAGATGCTGTGGAGGCATTTTGAGTACAGTGAACTGATTGTCATGTTCAAAAATCTAGTCTGAAATTATATGAGATTTGAGACATGGCATGTCATCCTGTTGGAAGTAGTCATTGTCGCTGGGGTCATAAAGAGATGCACATGATCAGCAGCAATACTCTGGTAGGCTGTGGCATGTAAACAATGCTCAATTTGTACTAAGGACTCCATAGTGTGCTAAGAAAACATTCCCAAAACCAAAAATAAGCTTTTCTCTAGCAAATTAATAAATTCCATTTACTTATTTAATATTAACACAGGAGTTGTAACACGGACACTACAAAGCAGATAACTTAGTATCATAAATTTGCAAAGCTAGTGAATCGATTTGATTAATTATACCATGGTGTTGGCAGAATGAACAGGTCTGTTTGTTTTAGCTGCTGCACAGGTATTTATGACAAACACTGCAAATACTGCATTTACAAATGAAATGTGCGTTATCTCTGCAGACCAAGCAATTACCCTACACACAGTTTCATGTAATTAAACTTTACAAGTTGTTGCATTTCATTCAGCTTCTCGTCCATAGCTAAAAATGTATTGTTTATATTTATTTTATTTCCGAAATGGGGTTTCTGACTGGTGCCAAACTACCATCCACGGGTGAAGTCATACATTTGTATCTGCTTAAAATTCAAATTTGGAAAACAAGTACCACATAGCAGCGCTGACAGTGGATGAGGTAGAACCTTTTTGGAACAAAGCAAGGATACCGATGTGCCCTCGACAGCATGCTATCAGAAAGCTGAAAGAGTTGGTTAAGCAATGGGAGGGTCTAAAGAAAATTAAAGAACAATGAACAAACACACAAATATCAAATGAGAAAGCTCTTACAGATGCATTCAACAACTTGTTTGATATTGCATATCAAGAGGCTACGTCTATGATGACCATTTCAGAGAAGAGAGAATTTTTAATAAAACAGCATGAAAAAGGTAGAAGAGCTGTGATGGGCGGAGTTGATAAACTCCTGAGAGAAAGAGAATCAAAATAAGAAAAAAAAATGGAAAGAACAAAGCAATGGGAAAAGCAGAAGAAACAGAGTGACCCAGACACCAACAAAAATAAGAACATAAGAAATATACAAACGAGAGGAGGCCATTCGGCCCATCAAGCTCGCTTGGGGAGAACTTAACGAATAGCTCAGAGTTGTTAAAATCTTATCTAGCTCTGATTTAAAGGAACCTAAGGATTCAGCTTGCACTACATTATCA
>JAODKE010000020.1:11633965-11648194 GCA_026779605.1 Mormyrus hasselquistii | reverse complement strand
AGGGCCCTGTGATTTATTTATTTTGAGCTTAGCTAGGCTTTGCAAAACATCAGCTTCAGTTATATCTATATTAGTTACAGACGAAGCTGGAGTAGTAATAAGAACTGGTAAGTTACTAGTGTCCTCAACAGTGAATACCTGTGCAAAACTATATTTGAAATATTTGGATATTGCTGAGTTCAGGGCCCTCTGACACACTGATGCTGGATCAGCAATGAACATTCTGATCTGCATCCGCAGCGCTTACAATAAACTACATCTGCCACATGTAAAATTACATCTGCTATTCATCTCTAACAGCTGCAGAGCTATAATGATAAACATCTTACATCAACTGGAAAAAAAGAACTCACAATCTATCCAGGTGTGGTTCTCTTGAAAGCAATAGGCTTATCACTAATAACAAGCTACTGAGTTGAAAGCCATACTTCTTTTGTCAAAAGCAGCAAAGTAGTACTAGAGAAAAGAAAAGTGCCATTCATTGAGTATGAAATAACTGCTGTCACAGAGGAGACACACCAAGAAAGATCCAAATCGTTCACAGCATGACTTCTGAATCTTCATTTCTATTAACACACAGATATGTCAAGTGTCACTGTGCTAGGAAATTTTAACTGGGGTGGCAAAGGGATTTCAAAATGTGGCCACAATAACTGTCATGGTCAGTCTCCCATTTTACATAACCTGTATAATCAAATAGGCTACCATTAACAATGAAAAATAGGACCTTTTTCTGCACTAATTTACACAATTGTAGTAGTCAAATGTGCTAAGCAAACCATAAAAAACCGCATCCTGCAAACCCTGGGTCTATCTTCATCTAAATCAAATCAAAATGACTAATCTAAATTATATATCATCCCATGAATTACAGCATACTGTATACAGCTGCAAGATGACATTAATAATCTAATAAAGCATTCTGGTCGTACTATAAAGCTAATCTATTAATAAAAATGAACAAAAGCACCTTTTAAAAAACATTTGTAATAGTGTTTTTTTAATATACATTTTTTATTGCTGCAGCGCTAAGGGTGAACTGGAAACTTTACAGAGATCTGACATGACAGCCGCAGGATGAAGGAATTGGGACAGGAGAAGAGATTTGGCATGACAGCTCCATTGTCAGTCTATGTTGTGCTACCGGGCAAATGATCATGGGAGTTTTACTACGATTCATGAAAAAGTCATGAGTTAACTGTCAACTCTGGCATTAGAATGTTGCTTTTGCCGTTTAACTGCCTGGTTTCTGGCCATTCCCACTGTCTCCTGCTTCACCTAATTCTTACGTCCTGCTGTCTGAACAAATTTTGAAACAGCTGCTCAGCACAGCCTTTTCCCAGCTAAACCACACAAAAAAACAGGATTTAAAATGCAAATTTCTTTAAAAATTTGGGGTGGGCTAAGCCTCTGTGCCTGTGATTTGAAAGCTGCAGAGTCCAGCCTCAACGCGTCTGTGGGTCCTTGACCCTTAACTCCTAGCTCCCTTGGTGCTGCTATAGGTGGCTACCTTTCACAGCCAGCTTGCTCTCATTTACAGAAAGAATTTCCCCACAGGGATCAATAATAATAATAATAATAATAATAATAATAATAATAATTTGCCATGGCTGTAGCAAGGGCTACCTCTCTGTGTGCTTCCTGAAATTTGAACCCATGAGCTTTGTATTGTTAGCTAAGCTAAAGCAGTGGTTCTTAATCTTGTTCTTGGCCAGAATGTTTTCATTAAGGCCGTACGTTAATCAGGCTTTTATGGTCCTTAATAGGCTAATAATGAATGTGGCAGGTTGAAAGTAGTAGGGGGGGGGGTGCCAGGAACAGGATCGAGAAGTATTGAAATAAAGGATCTATACTAAATTTTGCTCTAGTTTAATGTGCCCACAATAATTTATCAGGCTCATGATCATACACTCAAATTGCCCCTCGGGGACAAAAAGTTTTTTGATTAGATTTGATTTGATCACGCAGGCAGAGCCAACCAAGTACCAAACAAATCACATCCCATATTGGTTCAAAACAAGAGACACAGCATTTTATTTCTCAAAACTGTGCTATCATGCAATATGAGGGACGGGTGCAAACACTAATCCTCCCTGCTTCAGTTTTGAGGTGATTTGTCTCAAAATTTAACCAATTACAATTCATCACCGTTACAATGCCGCTGCTTGAAAAAGTTCCAAACACACAGCTCAAAAAAATTAAAGGAACACTTTTTAAATCAGAGTATAGTAACAAGTCAGTTAAACTTCTGAGATATTGATATGGTCAATTAAGTAGCCGAGAGGGTTGTTAATCAGTTTCAGGTGCTTTGGTGTTAAAGAATTTAGCAACAGGTGCACTAGAGGGGCAACAATGTGACGACCCCCAAAACAGGAATAGTTTAACCGGTTGAGGACACTGGCATTTTTCCCTCCTCATCTTTTCTGACTGTTTCTTCACTAGTTTTGCATTTGGCTAAGGTCAGTGTCCTTACTGGTAGCATGAGTCAATACCTGGACCCTACAGGGGTTGCACAGGTAATCCAACTCCTCCAGGATGATGCATCAATGTGTGCCATTGCCAGAAGGTTTGCGGTGTCTCCCAGTCTCAATGGCATGGAGGAGATTCCAGGAGACAGACAGTTACACTAGGAGAGCTGGACAGGCCCATAGAAGGTCCTTAACCCATCAGCAGTATCGGTATGTGCTCCTTTGTGCAAGGAGGAACAGGATGATCACTGCCAGAGCCCAACAAAGTGACCTCCAGCAGGTCACTGGTGTGAATGTCTCTGACCAAACAATCAGAAACAGACTTCATGATGGTGACCTGAGGGCCCGATGTCCTCTAGTGGGCCCTGTGTTCACTGCCCAGCAACATTGAGCTTGATTGGCATTTGCCATAGAATACCAGAATTGGCAGGTCTGCCACTGGCACCCTGTGTTTTCACAGATGAGAGTAGGTTCATCTCCAGCACACGTGACAAACCTGAAAGGGTATGGAGAAGCCATGGACAATGTTATACTGCCTGTAAAATTGTTCAGCATGATCGGTTTAGTGGTTGGTCAGTGATAGTCTGGGGAGGCATGTCCATGAAAGGAGACACAGACCTCTACAGGCTAGACAACGGCACCTTGACTGCCATTAGTTGCAGGATGAAACCCTTGGACCCATTGCCAGACCCTATGAAGGTGCAGTGGGTCCTGGGTTCCTCCTGCTGCATGACAATGTCCTCATGTGGTGAGAGAATGCATGCAGTTCCTGGAGGATGAAGGAATTGATACCATTGACTGGGCTCCACGCTCCCCTGACCTAAATGCAATAGAACACTTCTGGGACATTATGTTTTGGTCCATCCAACATCGCCAGGTTGCACCTCAGACTGTCCAGGAGCTCAGTGATGCCTGAGTGATGCTCAGAGACTCCCCAGGACACCATCCATTTTCTCATTAGGAGCATGTTCCAGCATTGTCAGGCATGTATTCAAGCACGTGGGGCCATACAAACTACTGAGTATGACATTGAGTTGCTGCAAAATGGACTAGCCTGCCACATCATTTTATCACTTTGATTTTCGGGGTGTCTTTGATGGAAATGAAAATTATCAGCCTACAGAGGGCTGAATTCAAACAATATGGCATCCTTTCATTCCAAACACATTACCCAGTCCACATCAGCATGATTTTTTTGCCATTGAGATTTGATGTGTTTTCTAAGTGTTCCTTAAATTTTTTTGAGCAGTGTAATTTGAGTTCTTATAAGACTGAAGTGTCAAAATAAACCCAGGAAGTTAGTAATCAGAGGGATGAGAGGAAATCACTGTGTACAGGCTAGAGGCAGAGTGCAGGAGGAAGCCCCAACCTTCAGAGGCCTGGCTGGCACTGGTCTCCTGGAGATCGTGGTCTGTCTGCGTCTCAGCATTCTGCAGCTGCACAGTGGGTGTTTGTGTGCCCTGTGATGTCACAGAGGGGGCGGGATGGCGAGGCTGTAGACCAATGGCATTCATCAGGCCCATGTCCCTGTCGGACCTCCAGTTTGCCCTGCTTGTCCTTGTTCAATGGAGAGGAAAGAATTTAGGTTATTTTTTGGAAGTTTGCAGTTTCAGTTATATGATACATTTCAGGTAGTCGTATTAAACTAAAATTAATTACTAATTACTATAATTAAATACACCCTTGTGCAAATTAATTGAAAGTAGTTGTATTTATATGCAAAAGAACTGACCACAAATAAGACGGAAATCACAGTCACATTAATTCATACTTAGGTCTAGATTTAGGAACTGGTGGATTGATAAAAAATTGTATGGGTATAACCCAGGGTGCCATTCCATCGCAGGGCACAAAATTCATGCCTATGGGGAAACTGGCAACTCCAATTAACCTTAGTATGTTATCAGACTATGGAGGAAAACTAGAGAACCCACAGAAAACCCCACAACAGCACAAGGAACCACCCAAACTCCAGAGCATTCATTTAAGCATACATGGATGACTGAAGCATAGTCATACCACCCAAGCAGGCCAGCCAGTCTCTGGGCACAGTGCTGCCTCTGTTCATGGACTCATTGTGCTCTCTGCCTTATTGGCTGTTCAAACCAGCGTTTCCCAGGCTACTACATGTGTGTTTGTGTGACTACTTATCAACTGATTTGCCTAAAGGTGCAAAATCCCTATCAGTGCACTATAAAAAAAAAAGGCAGAAGCTCTATACAATAAAATAGTGATCCTGTGGAGAAACTGTCTTTTCGTGTGTCCCATCATGTTCTCCATGAGACATACACAGAAAGATATACAGACAAGAACAAACTTTGGGATCACAGCACAGTCCGTGCTGGCCCTGGGATTCAAACCTGTGACGTTCTGGTCACCTGCTGGGTTACAGATGCCTGCTGGAGACCCTGCACTTACATGGTCTCTGCTAAAAATGCATGATCCCTGGCTACATGTCCTTCAGGATGCCACCCTCGCACCTCCTTACCCTGGGCGCTCCGTCCCCCGGCTGCCAACCACACTGCCGCCGTTGTTGATGGTGAACATGGGTTCGGCCGGGAGCTCCGAGGAGCCGTCCCCGTCATACCTGGAGTCCCTTGGAAAAGAGAGGTCATTTCAGCACGCCAGGTTCTCAGACACTCCACAATTTGGTCTGAGCTTGATGCAGTACCCCAAAACTCACTGCATAATAATTTGTTCCACCATTAGACTTCGCTGTCATAGGCCTGAGCTTTCACACTAATAAGAAAACTCACAGTGGGCAGAAAGTGCGAGTGGCTTCATGTGGGCCACAGATCAAAAGCAGTAGGCAGAACCAAGCGCAGATCATTATGGTTTCTCTGGTATTTGCACCACTTACTGTCATAGCTAAAAGTTCTGTTTACCACTCTTGTAGTGTCTGTAGTGTCACATTATTTTGGCGCGATTGCTATTTTTTGTATTATTGGTGTTATGTGACAGACAAATTGCTGATTATATGCATCTATGTATGTGTGTGTGGTTATTATGATATTACACAGTTCGTGAGTTTTTGTATGCGACCGGCTGTGAAAGTAGTTTGTTAGTTGTTGCGCACAATTCGCTGTGAGTCTGACCAATCAGTGCTGGAAAAACTGTAGTTCAAACTATGGTAGTCCCAGCTAACTAAAGTGGTTCGAACTACTGTGGTACGACAGTTTTGGGAAACAGTCATACTTCGGATGTTGGTTACTTTGAACTACCATAGCACGATTAACTTCTGTCGTTTGGGAAACGTACCCCTGAACAGCAGAAGTGCAGATCCAGCACGTGCAACAGCAACTAAATACATTCTAGTTCCTACTGTCACATTAAAGAGTGAGAAATAATTGTACTTCAAACAGGCATCTATCATGTTATGACATGACGAACTTTAAAATGTCAAGGCCCAGCTCAGAACTGTGCAGACTGAACCCTTCAGGAGCCAGGACCATTTTCATAATATCCAGACACGGAAGAACTGGGAAAAACTGGTTTTGTAGAAAAATGACTGAAAGGTTTGATCACTCACTGGGATAATGACAAGTTTACACTCCCAGACAAAGACCCCCAGACAGACTACCTCAGTCAACCCTATAGCCCTCACTTTCTGTTGGCATTTTGCATAGAGAGAGATGGACTTACACAGGCCTACAGATGACCAAGTCGCCTTTGTTGGTCCCATAGGCCAAGCCAAGGCCAGGCTCTGGAAGCCATCTGGCTGAATTAATACTGACATGTCTGCGCTGGTCTGGGGCCATCGGATAAACCACATTGAAGACTCTCTGAGAAAGGAAGAAACATGATTAGGGCAACATGGAAATGGTATCAAAACTGCAGCACTGAGAATAAGGAAAAGACAGAGAAGCTAGTACATTAATAATTAAAAATGACTTAAGGTACAGAACCAATGAAAGGCCTGGACTCACCAGCTTCTAATGCATGTCTATTTTAGCGGTGTTATTCACTTTTTAGTAAAAAGCAGAGACAATTAAGTAATACGTATAACATATTGCAACAACCAAATATTTCCATTTTAGATTTATCAAAACAGCCAACTTTTGCTTTGATAACAGCACTGCATTCTTTTAACCAGTTTCCAGGTGAAACCACCATGAATGCTTGTTCAACAGTCCAGAAGGAGTTTCCATGGGACACAAATTGGCTATGCTGCTGTTACTCTTCAATCCAACTCAACCCAAACCAGCTGTATAGGGTTCAGATCAGGGAGATTGTGGGGGCCAGTTCATGTGTCACAGCACTCCATGTCTTTCCTTGATCACAAGATGACAATTACAGTACTGCATGACCTCAAGCTTTGCTTGCTTAAGGTTGTCATTGTAAAATAAAGAAATAAACAAACAAATAAAATAGTAAAAAAAAAAAAAATATATATATATATTCAGTTGGTGTGTCCAGACTTCTGACTGGTACTGTATCTAAATAATAAGTAGTAAGATAATAGTAATGAACACATGACAGTGACTACAGTGCTGCAGAACAAGCTACACTGAGGACAGGAAGAAATTTCTTAATGAAGGAAATGAATGACTTAAAAAGGAAGGATGAAAATTAAGCAGGTGGAAATAGGATGGGAAAACAAGAAAGAGCGCAGAAACAAGATGGATTAGGAATGGACAAGTTTTCCACTTATCAATATTACGTTTCCCCTTGTCATTTCCCCAAAACTCTGCATTTAACTTGAACAACATAAAAACTCAGTATCAGGTACCAACTGCCACTAGAAAGTAGCACTGTCCGACGGCTGCCATGGCAACAGAGAAGCAGGTTAAGTTCATGAGCAAAGACCAGACTGCATGGTGGTCCAGCATTTTCTGTTCGGAAAACTGGCAGTACTCCTAGGCACACAACTCCCTCACAGAAGGAACCCCCCACCCTCCTCTCTGTTTCCCCAAGGTCCCGAGTCCAAGGGTCAGATCTCTATGGCAGAGCACAGTAGGAGAATGAGTGCACTTTGAAAGATGGCACGGGGGGGCTTTCTAAGTAGATCCACTTCCTGTTCAGCTGTGATCTAGTGCAGGACTATGACTATGTAAACATGGATCTTTGCTTCATAAAAGCTGCCCCCTCACCAAGACAACTTTGAGATGTAAAAAAAAAAAAACTCTTTATAAGTACATAAATACAGTAATAGGAAACATGATGCTGGTGGCCAAAGACATTATTTATACAGGATGAAAGTTCTGGGAGAAATACAGAACACACCGCCATAGAGAAATGGCTGCTGTTTGACGAAAGAGACTAAGCTTTTCTGTCACCAGGCAGACATGAGTGCTGGAGCAGAGCGACGTACAGCTTAACACTATTATGATAATGACTACAAACCAGCAAGACCCTATCAAGACCCTATCATGAATTAAAAACTTAATTGATCCTAACTAACCAGTCAGCTAACTTGATAAAAAAACACAACCAACCAACCAACCAAAAACACACACCAATATTCTGTAATATGCAAATTTTGCAAACCTAATGTTTTTACAACAGGTGGCAAGACAACCAGTTTTATCTATTATTATTTGTTTGCATTTATTGTAAACAGAGTTCAGAACTGCAGTTATTGATCAAAGCAAGGATTAAATTTGCACCTGAAACTTTAGAAACCTAGCAATAAAAGATTAAAAAGCACTTTTGCAATAATAGGCATTATCCCACTGAAGTTTGGGGACCTAGTTCTGGGTTTTAGGTCTCTGGGCTGTCTCAACTGGGAACTTATGCAGTTTCTGATCATTTTCGTAGATTGCTTTCCCACCACATGACAGGAACTGTGATGTTTATTCTACAAGCATGGGAGATGCAAAAACCTCATAGGTGAAACTTCATATGTAATTTTATATGAAACCACCCCAAAACAATGGAGGGCGAGCAACTCATTTTGCTAGTTATTGGGGGAGATCGATCGTGTAGTCTGAAAATATGGGACAAATTGGGTCACATATTCATTCAAAAAGGAACACAGCAATTTATTTATATGGCTGACAGCATGTTTATAATTAATCTTTCATTGCCCACAGAATAAAACAAATGATGTGAACTTTATTCTGCTAATAAGCACTGGTGAGTTTCACTGCAAATACTGATAGTATCAGACAAAAAATATGCAGACCCAAGCAAAGAAGGTATTTATTCATCCATTTAATGCAACTGAGATACAAAAATAATCCCATCTGTCCCATGGTGACACTTTTTCTATCCCCAGCTAGTAGCTCCTGGTCAAGCAAAAAGTACCTATTTCAGAGTAAGGACTCTTCAATCAGTATCTTTCCAAATCAGAAACGTTTAAGAGTCCCGGGCATATTAGGTATTATAATAAAGAGTTAGTTTTGGGCATAATGACACATGGCCTTATAGATTTATTAAGTACACAAAAGAGTTTTTGTGTGTTGCATCCAGTTGTTCATGGATACTCTCGTCAGCCCAAATTTCCAGCAAGTACTGCACTTCTGTTGTAGACCAAAGTGATCCCATTGGCAAAATGTTTGTTAAATGTTTTTTGCTAACCGATCTGTACAGCCTACCCGATCAGTTCCTTCCGGGTCTTTTTCATGTATAGTGCTCGAGATACAAGATTTTTATTTGCCATTTCTGCATAAAACCAACATTCCAGGCACATTGGAATTCTTGTGCAGAGCTCTTCGAGTCAAGTTAGTAGAACAATTATTTACACAAAAGTACTAATCAAGAAATTTTAAATACAAGTACTGCAAATTATTGCATAGCTGCATAGAAGGCCAATGTTGTACAGTTATAATATTACACATTTAGAATACTGCACATCTTATCCTATTGCAGAGTTAGGATATTGCACATTCATCCTATTTCACAGATAATGATTTTAATTGCACATGACCAGTGCAGTGAGGTAGTGTAGGGTTATTATTTACATGTTCATTTGTTTTGTTTTGCCATCAGTCTGACTGTGGTGGGGAAGAAGCTACTGAAAAACCTTGTTCTGTGAGTGATGATGCCGTCTGCTCTGCTGTGTCTCAGATTGTATGTACAGTTTTGTGTCTGAGCAGTGTGAGAGCTGGATGGAGCGAGTCCCTGATAATGACAGCGCTGTGTGTACTCAGAGTCCATGGAAGGAGTTTTGTCCCTATGATCCTCTCTGCCTGTGTGGTGTTCCCATACGTCATCATTTAAATACCTCCCATATGCTCATTACTGATGACGTCTGTGTTCCATGCTCAGACATGGTTAGCGATCACACTAAATTCATATCGTGTACGAGTCGAACAGAATTGTGCCTGTGCCCACATGTTAAATGGGGCCCTGCCACAGTTTAGTATACTGTGCCCAGGAATGGTATGTCAATGAACCACTGAAGCTGCCCAATGTTTGAGTGTCACAAAGTAATGCATGTATAACCGCCTTTGCATTTTCACCCAGATGGCCACTGAAGCCACATGCTGATGATGGAGGAGTTATCATCCCAAAAAGTGTAGTGTTAGAGGTCAAAGTGCTATGCAAATGGATTGCTAAGATTTAATTTAGATCAAACTAATACCAGTGCAAAAGGGTGATCATTGTTGTAATTAAAATAAGACCATTCTGCTGTTTTCCCATCTTAGAAGCTTTGTAAAGACGACTCACCCGCATTGATGCATCACCGCCGTGAGGCTGCTGAAGGCGGAACACCTGGGCGACCATGTGGTCGGGTGTGGGGTGCAGTAGAATGCGACGGGATGCCAAGCCCACCATCACGTAGCGGCCCATAGGTGACAGGCTGACAGAAATAGCGTTGGGACCTGGGGCACACGGTGGAGGTGAGGGGTGGGTGGTCGGGGGGGGCAGATGGCCATATCGCCCCAGCAGTTACTTCATAAGCAGGTTCAACTAAAACAACTAGGGTACATTATAGCCACCAAGAAAGCATTATATGTCACTCCATTTTAATTTTTCAATCCAACAATTTTACAAGAAAATGTTTTGCGTCATCATTTTTGATTTAGAAAAAAATTTGGCACATAAATTTCAAATACCTCTCAGGGCTCAGAGAGTGGGTGCAAAAAAGGACAATTTAGACTGTGTTACTATGAGCTGTAATGTTTTTACTATTACAGATGCATGGCTCAAGTACAGCTCAGAAAGAGCATATTTTCAGCTTTCTGTTTTCAGTCAAAATTCTGAACTCCATTTTTTGCTACTTTTTGTTAAACACACTGATGGGCTTGAACAGCATTTGCTTGTACTTCATCTTGAAAGACAAAGCATTTCAGCATACACTTTAGGTAAGTTTTATGAAACAGACTGAGAGTGAGAAAGATTAGTATGTAGATTCAGTGATTTTTTTGAGCCTAGTAACTTCTACATTATATTGAATAACATTTTTTTGCTTTAATAACACTAAACAGAAAAAATACAGAAGTCACTCCTTCACATTAGATGCCCGCAAACAAAAAATTGTGAATAATACTTGGGCATCCCTGACCTCAACCTAGTCTGCCAGCCTGAGCGACAAAATAAGGAGTCTAATTATTACCAATTTATAAAAAAACAGTACTATACACAAAGCCTGTAAAATTATTTTTCCTACGAAGACCTTTTTATATAATATACAAGCCATCTAAATTATGGCCCTGTATGTACAAAGTTACTACTGTATACACTGGGAACACTACGTTTTAGACTCATTATTAAAAATGGAAAATTAACAGCACTGAAAAATTTTAAAGTTGCTGCAAGATACGCAAGATTCCACAGTCATAGACAGCTAAAACATGATTGAGGCCGTTTGCCAAGAAGAAAGATGTGCAATTTGCCTAAGCCAAGAATTAATTTAACAACTGACTTGTTACCAAGCCTTGAAAAATAACTTTTTGAACTTTCCGAGCTACAGTTGAGCCTCGCAACTGTAACTGTAAAGAAGAGTTATAGCTCTTAAGAAAACACTCTGAATTGACAGTTTTTTGGTACCTGCTCTGTAGAATAGGTGCTATATCTCATAATGTTTTAAAAAAAAAAAAACAAAAAAAAAAAAACAAAACATTTGTAAGGTATGTATAATTCCTTCATTAAAAACAAAAATGGTGATGCAAAAGCTATTTGTTTGAATCAAAATGGAATTACCCATAACCAATAAAAAAGTAATATAATATTTATTTGTACATACAGCTGTAGAAAAAAATTAAAAGAGCACCCATCAATGTGCATTTGGTGTATGAGGCTGTGATTAAATCTGAATGAAATAGGATTTCAACTTCCAGACCTCTCGACTGTCTGGGCCACGAACACCAACCTTGCCATTCATTTCATAGGTACCCACAGAAAACATTCAATTGCCTGGAATAGGACACAGTGAGACAAGCATCCCTCCTGTCCTAAAGAGCCTCTACTCCTCCCAAAGTGCCATCTTGGGGCCACCCACCAAATCTCTTGGTGTAGAGCATCTCTCCCAGGTTGTGCGGAGCCAATGAGTAGACGGCCAGCATGCCCTCATCTGGGAAGCCCCGCTGGCTGCTGGGAATGAAGACGGCCAGGAGCTGCCCATCAGCAGAAATGTCGCAGCTGGCATCATTGTAGATCTTGCAGCTGGGTACCAGGACGTTGATGGAGGCTGGACATGGGAACAGCCAGGGAATGTGAACAGATGTCAAATGTGACTTAAAACTAATGCATCATACAAAGATCGATTAATATATGGGGCTATTATAGCAAAATTATTTGCAAATGTGTATGGAGATCCCCATCAATGCGTGCTTAATCAGATTTGTAAATCACTATTAAGATATACCTATGCTAATACTTCCTATTCAAGGGTAAATGGTTAAATCTTCAATGAATTATATTGGTTAACATATGATAATACTTCAAGTTTTAATCACTGAAACTCAAAATTTGTGAAAATTTAACTTAGAAATGTATTGTTTTGTCTGATATGCTGAATTATATGTCTGAATGTAAATTAAAGTGTGTTGGTAAGAATGTGCATTCAACAGCCTAGATAGTGGTTATGTTAATCAAAACATATAGCATCAGAAATCCAAGTTAAAAATTCAGTCCTTCTCAGGACATGACTACTTTGCTCATTTTAACTTAATTTGTTCCAAGTCAGACACATAATTCAGCATATAATTCATCTAATTCAGATATATCATTGAACCATTTCCTGTTGAGAGGTATTCTGTCTCATGGTTTATACCCTGATGGTAACATTTACAAAGTCTTTTACACGTTTACAAATCTGATTACGCATACACGGTTTGAGTCGCACAGCTTTCCATACACAAATAATTTTGCTACAATAATAACCCCATATTAATATGTCTACAGATAGACATACTGCAGTATTTATAACACTCCCCCCCGCTCCCCATAACTGGCTCAGAGAGGGATCTTAACCTCCCCCAATCCCTTAGATGAACTCCAGTACAACATGAGAGGGCTGCTTTACTTTTAGATTTCCACAGCTCTTCCCTGTATTTGCAAAGGACTTGTTCTAATAGATTTAACATTCTACATATAATGTAATATCAAATCTTCACTGTCCACTTAAAAATACTGTGAGAATGAATCCTGATCGTTGTCACCAAAAATCCAGTGTTTCAGCAGTGTGAAATCACACCAGGTGTTGTGTTTTTGGCACTTCAAGGTGTTGGTATTCCACTGATCTAAAAACTGGTACTGGTGCTGAGTGACATCACAATGTGAGGCAGGGTATTTTGTACTGAATTCAAAAAATGGTTGTATTATATTATAGGGCCAGATGACAAGCTATATTAATATCAATATCCCATGCTATGCACATGCAATTCCTACATCCCTAGTCAGCTTGATTAAGATCAGGCTTTTTCTTACTTTCGATATCAGTTCATTAAAACAATGCCTGAAAAGTGGATCAATTAAAACGCAATTGTCTAATGCTTTTAGTATGTGAGAGAGTAAACCAATAAAATTGCGAAAAGAAATTATTTGTTGTTTATTTTACAAAGATATGCTAAAATAGTATGGAAAGATTCATTAGTACCTGTAAAGAGACTATTTATCCTTGCATTATAGTTATGTTTCAAACTAAGTGATTAATGTTAATTAGTCACAGGTGCGTTCAAACATTTCATCAGCCATTCAGCCTATTTAAAGAGAAAGAACATGCTGCTGTTTTGTTCGGTATCATTATCTGCATCACACTGAACATGCAACAGCTGTCTGAGGAGCTCAGAAAGAACATTATAGATAACCATGTTAAAGGTAAAGAGTATAAGGCCAACTCCAAGCATTTTCATGTGCCTGTGACCACAGCTACCAATAGTATTAAAAAGTACAAGGTTCAAATCAAACAAAATGTACTGTGCTGTCAACTGGTACAGCAGAACTTGTAGGCCTACTTATCGCATGCTCACTGTTGACTTTGGATCTAGAGGAATACTCTATCAGCACTCAACTGCTCATACTGCTAGTCCTGGATGTAGAAGGTTGAATTTCAGACCACATTTTAAGCTACTGAAATTTTGGCGGCATATTTGGAAAGCAAAAATAAAAGGACTGAATATTACCTCTTGAATTATTACATCCAACCGGCCTCACAACCGCAGACCACGTGTGACCACACCGAAGAATTTCTGCATAAACTGTCAGAAACCGTCCCAGGGAAGCTCATCTACATGCTCGTCATCCTCTTTGGGGTCTGGACCTGGTCCTGGGCTGGTGTGGTCACACGTGATCTGCGATTGTGAGGCCGGTTGGATGTAATGCCAAATTCTCTGAAACGCCTTTGGAGATGGCTTATGGTAGAGAAATGAACATT